>OMNV01012893.1:0-24942 GCA_900303265.1 Brotula barbata
TATCATTATTTTTGTTATTGTTGGTGTTTTGTGATTATCAGCTACTGAATGACTGGAATTTCTTTGGGATTAATATAGAATCTATCTATCTATCTATCTATCTGTCTGTCTGTCTGTCTGTCTGTCTGTCAGTCTGTCAGTCTGTCAGTCTGTCTGTCTGTCTGTCTGTCAGTCTGTCTGTCTGTCTCTCCGTCTGTCTGTCTGTCTGTCTCTCTTTCTGTCTGTCTGTCTGTCTCTCCGTCTGTCTGTCTGTCTGTCTCTCTGTCTGTCTGTCTGTCTGTCTATCTATCTATCTAAATTCCTTCAGATCATTTTCAGAGCTGGATGAAACAGATTTTGAACATGATCTAGACTTTTTAACTGCTAAAAAAATCCACACTTGGAATTTTTTCTTTGACATTGAGGATGGCTCAGCTTTCCATGTTTACTTCAAAGTGCACCTGTGGCTATCTGTTACATTACCTGATTCGCTCTTGTCACATATTTTTTGATCTGTTTCATCACATTTTGCACTTGTGTAGTCCAATGCCTCCAATGTGTAAGTTAATGGATTACACTGTTATTTAAAGTTTTGATTTATTATGTAGAAGAATTTGATTCAATTCAATTAACCTTCCCACCAGCACTTACCTTTGGGTATTGGCAACAAAGCAGACGGGCAAAAGACGGGCCAGTTTGTTTATATCACTGACCCAGGCCACCGTCCTGCTCCCTGATTTGAGGGGAGTTGTGTAGAGGTCAGGGGGCCCAACGACCGCAATCTCTGAAATACTGCAAAGACAAAATCATCACTGACAACTTGTACTGTCTGATGATTCAGCAAATTATTATGATAAATATATGGAAGTCTTTAAGAACGGACTTTTATTTATTATAAGTAATGAAGTACCAGTCATGGTGAGAAATGTCTCGTATTGTGGGAAATCAAAGGCCATTTCTTTAGTGAAAGACATAAAAATATCTTCTACAATAATTTATGAAGGACGCACCTCTCCTGTTTAGAGTTGTATTGGGCAGTCAGGGTGGTTTGCTCATACATAACAAGGAGCACTACTTTGTCCTTCTCGGGTGTCTCACCTGCTGCCTCTGGTTCATCAGCACAGCTTAAAGATGCTTCCTTCACTTTGGGACACGCAATAAAACATTAACTTTAACATTATTTATTACATCAAATGCATCAATTTTACATGATAAATCACCACTTTTCTGTGCTATGAGTGCCTTCACTGATAATTTAAGCACCGATCGCGCACAAGATTAAATTTCTGCAGACAAATTATATTTAATTATTCACCATAAATTGGATTTCATCAAGACGGTTTATTTATTATTAGCTTTTTCCCCTGACATTTATGCTTTATTGTGACAGTTACACTAGAGAGACAGACAAGAGGGACAGGACAGAGAGAGAGAGGGAGGGGATTACTTGCAGCAAAGGGTGCAAGTTGGAATCGAACCTCTGCTTCTGCGGTTGGTGGTCTGAACTGATCAAGAATTTTTGTGCAGATTCTTCTGTTCTTAGTGGCTTTCATGCTTCAATTGTATATTTCTCCTTTTTCCGCATTTTAACTTGTTGATAAGGTTATTTTAATAGCCGTCACATGACTGTACTGTTCATATTACAAAACTTTCTGCCTTGTAATTCGATATCTTCAAGTGAGGATTGCAAACTACAGCATACGACTGCTCGGCACGAGAGCCTCACAAGTGTCAAATGAAAAATCTGGTTTAAAATTAGTCATCAGGATTAACCTTAGATAATTTGGTCTGCTTGTTTGAGAATAAGTGTTACTCATTTATATTTGTGACTCAACTCGAGAGTTGTACATCTTTGTCTGTTTTTCCAAATATTGAGAACTTATGTTCGCAAACAACTTTGGTACACAACATTAACATTTGAAATGTACTGTACCATAGAGCAGCTATCCCTCGGGCTCCTTGCCAGATTAAATATCATATATAGACAGCCAAAATTCCTATAATTGCAATGACTGACTCACCAGTGAGAGAAAGGTGCACGGGCACAGCACTGAGTGGGTTAGATTTGGGGACCTGACGTGTTTTGGGAACAGGAGGCGTGTCCTCAGCCATCAGGTAGATGGAGTACTGCCCTGCTGATGCTTTTCCAGTGAACGACAACGTACATGACTCCTGGTAAAAAAAAAAAAAGAAAAGGTGAAAAGGAAAAAAAGTTTATAGCCAAACAGCTTGCTACAATTTTACGATTTCACAAAGCAAACTATATCAAGATAAAATAAAAATAACACAAGTCGTGCACTAGTCCTGAAATAGTCTCTTTTCTACATATTAAAGTTTAACCACTTATTCAATGTGTTGATCTCTTAAAGTTTATTTTGTTTCTATGAACAATTTACACCATCGTTGATCTCCAACATCTGTAGATGCACTGAAGTCAGTTCTTATATTGTCTATATTATCATTGTATATGGGAAAGATGACATATAACAAATGAATAAGACACAAACAATGCTGACTACATGCCAACCTTGACATCCAATCCAATACAACATGACTGGTGTGACAAACATTTAGTCTACAAATTCTGTCATTAGAGCGCCAGAGGCAAACAGCACAGACTACAGACTTGTTGTTCTTCCACTGACGGTGGCTGTACATTTTGTTTGACAGACAAAAACTAGGAGGACTTGATATATTAAAAACACCTGCATGCTTTGATGGAATGTAACATTTAACTGATTAAAAGATATGTTTGCATTCCCTCAATCTGGCAGTCTGACTGGATATAATGACGTCAATTTGACACAGTTCATGAATGAATTTCCATTTAGAGTGAGCATAATCCTTATTATGTCCTCCCATATTTTCTAAATGGTACTGTAGCTTCATTGTATCTTAGAAGTTTACCTTTTACCCAAGGATTCTTTTTCAGAGTCACTTTTAGTCAAGCGATAATAGTTTTGTGTTTGTGTGCGAGAAGCATAAACCTTGAAAAACAAACCAGCATCTCTGAGTAAAATCATAACAAGATGTGATGTCATGTCCTTCACTGCGTGATTGCATTGCACTGACATGTTCCTATTGTATTTGCAATTTAGTCTGGATGGACTAAAATCAGCACTGACGTGATCTGGTGTGGATGCAATTTTTACAGCATGTTCGAAGACCACAGACTCACCTCATTCAGTTCAATGAAAGAGTGCGGAGCGCAGTCGACACACTCTCCTTGATCAGCACTAGCAAAGCGACAGCGCACTTTGTCCCCATCCAGGTCTTTCACAGACAGTGGAATGTTTTTTGAGCAGTTCACCTGGGCCCTGCTCCCATTATACAAAAATCATCAGCGTGCACAAAGACAGACAAAATCTAATCAACAGAGCAGATTAGCAGATTCAATAACAAGAAGAGAAAAAAAAATCATGAGCAGGTATGGTAAAAGTGTTGGGCTGGAAATGATATTTCATGGGATTTCAATCTGGGATTTAATTATCTATTTTGTTGCTATTAGACTTTTATCTTAATTAGTTAATTCATTTATTTAAGTTCAACAAGGAACTGCATGTTTTGCAAGTTAAAAATGTAATTTCAAATAAATAAATAAGGAAAATTTTGAAATGTTTGAAGTGTTTACTTGAAATTTACAACACATTTTCACTTTTCACAATATTCCTCTTATTGATTTATTATACATATCTTAATGCATAGAGGGGGAAAGAGGGTGTATTTGTGTGTGTTTACCTAAGAGGAGGTGGGAGAGCAACATAAGGGGGTTGGTTGAGTCTCCCAGTGTTAACCCGGATTGTTGGTCCTGCGTCCAATGACACATAAACTTTCACATTTGACCTGCATGATAAAGAAAAATGTTTGTAAACTTCTGCATTGCATCAAACTTCAAAACATCTTAGATTACAGATGATGACATTTAATAGAAAAGGGGAAGCCTAACACAGCCTACTCCATCCTAAACGTTTACGTAGCTGTGTTTCTTAGCTACTTTTCGAATGTAAAAAAACAATATCTGAACAATTCTACAAGTATAAAGGTCAGGATAAAATGAAATTAAGAAAAGAAGGAACAGAAGATGTTCCCATAGAGCTTAACTGAAATAGAATTTGCTGCATTCTAGTCCACAAGGCATCACTTCAAAAGGAACAAAGCCCAATTTGGGCAGGGCGTCAAAAAAGCACCTATACATGCCTCGTTCCACATGAAAGATGTATATGCCAGTAACAGAATAATGCCTTTCACTTGAAGGTGTGGTTCCATACCCCAAATTAATTGTGGCTGTGTAGTTACTGGGGACAGTTTTCTGCCACTGGCGGACACACCAGCCAGAATTGGGGTGAACGCCTGTCAGTGGAACAGTGGAAGGGTGGGTCAGACAGTCTTCCCCTTCAGCACACAGGCCAGTGAGAGCAGGACAAGGATTAGGAGCGATCACAGTGAAATGAGCCCGCACCTGCACGAAACAGAGAGTCACATTACAATAACAGACAGAAAGAACTCAGATTGCGTATGCTAGGGTATTTATGATCACATTCCTAAAATAAAGCCAACGGAACCGTTCTCATTCTGCACTACAACCTCTAGTCCTCCTAAAGAAATCACTTTTGCAATCAATCATTATTTATCAATCGTTTTATACATTTTGTCTGAGATAGTAGTGCTCTTTTATTAAATTCTATAACCATAGAAATTGTGGTTAAAGTTGTTGGAGCAGTTTGATGACAAAAACACCCAAAGTCAGATACTTCGGCTTCTAAGACACGTGCAAATCAGTGCATTCCAATCCCTTCAAGTTGTCATTATGATTCAGGAGTGAACAGGCGTTAACTCTGTCATCACTTCGGTTTCATGAAAATCTCACCTGTTCATTCTGTGTTTGAACCTGCACAATTTGAGCTCTAAAAAAACAATGCCCACCGTTTTTCCTCCATCGCTGCTATTGGGTACAAGGTGAACGGTCATCCCCAGAGAAGATGCTTCACAGGCTGGGCCCAACCAGAATAGGGTCAGGCCTAGTAGCACGATCGTCAGGACAAATTTGTCCAACATCTCAGCTCCTCATTCAGGCAAGATGCTTGGGTAGTCACAAAAGAAGATGTAGCAGGCCAAAGTTATTATAGTAGCTATTAATACCTATTAATAACTTCAATAAGTCGTATATGCTCATATGTTGCATGTCATAAAGATGAGTTACAGACTTGTAATCAAAGAGCTATGGCAAACCGAGGTTTGTTATTTTGTCTAAGCAAAACTCCCTTCTGATATACAGAAATTCTTATCCTCTTGCATACTGCACAGGTGACAGAGACATATAGCGTCCTCTGCAATCTGTGGTATGGGATGATTCATAAATGTTAGACCTGAAGTACACGTTACATTATAGGTAAAAGTGTGCATAATGTGACATGGTGCATGCAAGAAGCATTAGGAAGTCAGTGAAAAACTAAAGCTAAACTAAAGCTATTTTGAAGCTAAAAAGCTTGGAATGGAAGAAGTGCAATACGTGAGGAAGCAGAGAAACTACAATGACAAAGAAAAATGCAAAAAACTAAATGAAGGGGAAATTTACTAATCATGAAGCAAGTTTTAGACGAATGCCATAAAATAAACTTAAACTATTGATTGTTGAATTTTCTGAATGTAACACATGCCTGACTAATCTTTGAAAATTTAGATAGACTCGTTAATAAGGATCTAAGTAACTGCACTGCAAACAGGGCAAACAAAAACTTTGGAAATATCTCGGTTTAGTGATAGTATAGTATAGTTTCTCGACTGGGATCACTCTCGCTAATAAAGTTATTTTGAACGGCACATAGAATAATTGAATAATGGACAAAGGATGGCTTTAAATGTCTATTGTCTAATTGTCAAACTAATTATTATAATTAGTCATGTAATCATGTCTTAGTATTTAGTTTAGTCTAGACAGTACACAGTACAGAGTGTATGATGCGATTTTCTGATGTGGCAGACGAGCAGTGGTACCTGATTTCAGGATGTACATTAAGCATTTAACCAACATAAAACTACATTATCATTTACTATGTTTGATAAGAAAAATTATTGAATGGAAATTATTTATATAATTATGTTTTACCCGGCGTTTTTTATGTTTTGTTTTTTATTGAGTGAGACTCCCAGGTACTGTATGCTGAACAACATATAAAGAGGGAACTACTTAGATACGGACAAACACTATAGGCAATACTATATTCTATACTATGCTCTATACACACAAATGTCATTTTTAGCTCTTTGATTCCAGCACTTGAAGTTACCACTCTATCGTCTATAAACATACAAATTAAACGTTTTTAGATGAAATAGACTGGTTGATCAAAAAGCCTTTTTTAAAGTTCACTTATTCACTGTAAGATCTTGTGTGTGAAAATATCAATGAAAGTCATTCAAATGTAAAAATCAATGCCTAATGTTTTATTGTTTTCACTTGCCGAGTTCTCAACTATGGATATCAGAGTGCAGTCGTAATAAAATGTCTGGAGGATAAAGATTAATCTGTTAATATTCTGCCTGCTATCCAGCATATTAAAGAAATCGCATTACCTTAATCTGCACCTCTTGTCAGCCCTTATTTCTGAAGGTTCACAGTGGAGCTTGATAAAGAGCTGTTATTTGCTGTCAAAGGAGAACATGTATGATGAGAAGTTTAGTCTGGTTGTGTGCTCTTCCAGTGCGTATGGGTCTAATGAGACGTGAGCTCAGTTTAGCTATTTTTGGGAGAAAGAATGATGTTAAACTGGCTTGATGACGACCTGACAACGGGAGGACTTATATATCGTTCATCAATCTAACTCAGACAAACCTATAGCAGGTGGAGCCAGCGGGCACCACGCATCAGCCACACAGATGATGGTTTTGCATAAGTTTGCAGTTTTTGGATAATTTTAAAGATTGTGGAGAGGCGGATATTGGGCTGAACAAATGGCCCATGATAGGCACCATCACTTTTAGATTCAGATAATTATCTGGTAGCCCAAAATTAGGACTGCATCATATGGTGGAAAACAGCAAAAACTTAAATTCAAACTTTACACAACAAACCACAGACAACTATATAATTTACAAATCAGAAATGAGCCATTTCACCCAGACACAACCAGACGAATTGGAGGGGTAGAGAAGATTTTCCTGCACATACAATTTGAATGTATCCGTGCTAAGCAGGAAAGTTCGATCATCATCAGTAAATTATCAATTCCATTACTGTCTCTTAAACTAATAAAAAGGTAGTTTAAAAGGTGGTTTTAAACGTCAAGGTATAGGATGGCAATGGAACTGCATACGTTATGACCATCCCTTTTGTATGTAGGCTACTTGGACATGTGATTTACAGATGTCCGACATTTAATTTGGCATGTAAACACAGCAGGAGAGATGTAGAATGTGATATGGTGTGCAAGCAGCAAGAAACGAAAGTCTGAGAGACAAGGTGTGGCTTTAACATATTGTACAGAAATAATAATAGAAGAAACCTTGAGAGAGATGATTCAGAGAGTAATCCCTCCTCAACAAATGGCCTTGGTGTAATCGGAGCCCTATAGGGAAGCAGAGAAACTAGTAAGCTATCATTAACTGGTGAAAGTGAGTTGAAATGGGGACTACAGATTTTAGAGTGGCATATGAAGAATCAAAATTAGTTTTGGATCTGGAACCTGAATTTACATGTGAATAAATCAATTAAATTGTATAAAAAAGTAAATCGAAAATGTCTGATTGACACATTATGTGATCTGATCTGTCGGATCACACACATATACTGTATGTATGTAGGATTGTGGTTTGGATCTCACTCACATTACATTAGGTGTAAATGCAGTCAGTACAAGCGGGACACACTCCTGAGACATAATCCTCCAGATTATGATCCAGCCGGGGTTTCCTCTGCTGGGATTACACTCATTAATTGTAATTTTTATTGGCACCTGGTATGAAAAACAACAGGCAACCAAAAAATTTAAAAAAATAAATAAATGAATAAAAACATGTGATGTCTTACTCTGTAGTCTGTCACAGTTCTATTAAACATATAAATTGTGCATTTTGTTTGCTTTCTCATCATGGTTGAACAAGAGGGTTTTTAAAAAAAAACAAAAAGACCCCAAAACAGTTCACTCACTGTAAATTATTGAGGATGAGCATAACAATTAAAACGTCCCTTTGAATGAAGTCTCAAATAATTAGAATAAACTCAATCAAGAGTACAATCGTAATGCATATGATCTAAATATAATCTGCCCGTTTTGGAGCTGTAGAACTGCTGGAAAATATAGTATGAACATCTATTAAACTCAAAGATATCACGCACTACTCAAGAAAAAAAAACAAAAAAACACATTACCTTTGTCAGCTCAGCTTGATGCTGTACATCCTATTTGCAGATGACGTATCATTATGTTCGGTTTATTGGTGCTGTACAGGTGTTCTGAGGCTAAGATCGCTCCTGGAGGAGAAAGAATGATGTAAAACAGGCTCCACCAGGGATCTGAACCTACGACACGTAGAGCAGCAGGAGGACTTATTCACAGTTCTTGGCATGCTGCCTCCATTGTATCGACTTTTGGATTTGAGACCTCATAGATTACAGCAATTTTGGATTATTGCCAGACATATCATGTGTTTTGCTGTGTTTAGTAGTATTATTTATTACTGTTTTTATTTGATGGCTGTGTGTGGCACTGCTGGCTGTCCATCGGGGATAATAAGGTTTTCATGCTTCAATTAAAAAAACAACACAAAAGTAAATAAAATAAAATGTGGGGAAGTGGATAAATCAATCAATACATTTTGAGGCAGCTGCAGATTTTTTATTTTTCATTGCATGCCCATTTTTTGGATCGTTGACCAATCAAGTTTCTAATAATAAAAATATGACATTATACGATCATAATGCAGTCACACTTTGTTTACCTCTTATCTCGTTGTGGTAAGACACTTAACACAACTTTTATTTCCTCCTTGGTTTGAGGCATTGCATTGGTGTTAGTCACGTATGTCTATTATTAGTCAGGGATTATAAGGTTTGGTTATGTCAACATGACACAGATACCGGACAACGCTATTCAGGCGGAATGAACATTCAGATCCATGTACATATAAATTCTTATCTTAACTTTATATCCCATGACAGACCATCGCAAGGAGGCGTCTGTTTAGCGCTCAGATAACGATCTGGTTGTGAGCAATTTGGTGTCATTTTAATCTGGCATAGCATGGTGCGTGGTAGGGTTAGAAATATTCAACTCGCACAGTTAGGATTGTGTAAGTAATTCCAATTTTAATTGATCTGGATTGGACAATTCCACCATTATTTAACTATCCATTAATGACCCATATAAAACAGACATCATTCAAGTTTCTGTGGGCAGATATTAGGCTTCAATGAGATGGCAGTAAACATTTTGAGTATGTGCTTGGGCAGGTTGGGTACTTGCACATCTAATCTTAATGGTAACGTTTACAGTATATGTTAAGGTACATGTGGCACTTCTATGTTACACACCTTATCCATAAGACTACTCAAATGATAGCTTTTCTTTTAGATGAACATGAAATCATTCAGGGGCCTAAGTTTCCATAAGGTATATAAAGGTAAAAGTATTTTAAAAAGGCCCTTACAACACAAAAAAAACAAAATGTGTGGCAACTTTGGCAAATGTTCAGTGTTGGTGCAATCTGTGCTCACTGTGTGCTTTCTCGTTGGATTTTCGAAAGAGAAATTTGAACAACCAAAAATTGAGACAACAGACATCAATTTATTGAAAACAGCAAGACTGAATATTCTGAGGAATGTTACAAATGTTTTGTTACGTTTTGCCCACAGCCTATTCACGGCCTGTTGACGTAGGAAAATGAAGATGTGTTGCTGGCAGAATGTGGCTTTGGTCCTTCCTAGTTTCAAATTGATCCAACTCAACCAGACTTGGCCAGGAATTATAAAGACATTGCTACTACAGATCTGGTTAATGTTCTTCCTGACCAAACCTTCTGTAAATTTTACACCATTTTACAACCAAATCAATTGAGATATATTCAGAGAAAGAATCAGCTGTAGCTCAAAAGAGGCAAGATGTCCACTCCATTGGGAAGATCCCTGGAATTTGGCTGGATCGGCTGAGTGAGGGCCCTCAGAGCTTCTCTCTCAGGTAATCATGGAATTCCTTTAAGCGTTGTGGGAGACTCATGAACCAGCATTCTACTGGCCATTCTTCATGTTATGCATTTTCTCCTGTGATGAAAAATAACACCCATGGACTCAGATAACAGGTGCAAACACCATGAATGAATGAAACAATTTGTGCAAAAACAGGCACTCTTCTCACTTTAATCATGGTCTCCAGTTTAATGGCGTCAGCAGCAAACTTGCGGATGCCATCAGATAGCTTTTCCACAGCCATGCGCTCCTCGTTGTGCTGCCAGCGGAAATCCTTCTCTTCTAGGTGGATCTTCTCAAGGTCACAAGCTTTGGCTGGCATTAATAAAAAAAAAAAATACATAAACATGAAAGCATTAATTGTAGCTTTGTTTAACTTCAACAACTTCATCAATATGCAAATCTGATTCTTAATTGTTTAAGTTGTTGCTTCATTTTAATATCTTTGGCTTTGGCCACATCTGTTTTTTTTGTCATGTTAACATCTATATAACCAGGATCACTTTATGATGGCTAATCACCAGTTTGTGCATGAATCTTCATAACTGACAGTCAGTCAGTTGTACTGTCATGGGGTTTTCAATATACGGACACCCATTACATAAAGTAAAGCATGAGGACTTTAATGGACTGCCAAGTCACCACTCCTCCCAAATTTGTTTGAAGGGTTGTCATATATTCTCATGATCAGTCACAAAAATATTTCTCTGTAGACACAAGAATGACTTTGAATGAGTACTGAGAGTACCAAAGAGCTGATAAAAGCAAGATACAAATATTTGGTTTCACCAATTTAACAAACATATTTTTTCAGTAAGATTTTATCATGTGTGGATGCTCAGCGAACAATGAAAATTAAAATTTAAGACTTTGGTCCTCCTGAAAAGTAGCTGTACCTTTCTCCACAGTGAGCATCTCGGTGACAGTGCTGTGGTCCTTATTGAGCTCTGCTAGCAGCCCCGGTGAGATGGTGAGCAGGTCGCAGCCTGCCAGTGCCTTCACCTCCCCTGTGTTCCTGAAGGAGGCACCCATCACTACTGTGGAATAACCAAACTTCTTGTAGTAGTTGTAGATCTTGGTCACACTCAACACACCTGCGGAAAAGGAAAATTACAGACTGACTATGGTCCATGAAACCTACTTTAGGCCTAACACTTTGAGACACTGTTGCATTTGGTCATTAAATCATCATCATTGTGGGCAAATAGCACCACGTAACCATGTTCCCTCATTCATGAATTTTAGGGACTAGCCTCTTTTAAAAAGGAAGCATTACAGCAAATCCTCATCTGAATGTGGCATCAGCTCAGAATTTCAGTCTGACAGTTAATTTCAGCACTATGAAATCTGGGTGATGTTTTGAACTACCTAAACCATTTATTTTAGGGATGAATAAATAAAATAAGATCACTCACTTGAATAGTCAGTTCATAATTTATTCAAGTTTTGATCTAAATTCACACATTCTAGTGGCACCAGGCCCATTCCCCTACCTCTGCATATTCCCAAAACAAAAAACTGAACCTCTTCAACATAATTAATCAATTGCAGGTGTTGCTGTCAATGGGACTACACACCATGTCTCCAACACCAAAACTTTATCAATTGCTAAAATTGTAATAGCACGAACACCAGACATATTGCTCATTGTCTTAAAATCAGTACATGGTCAAAGCCGGTCAGATTTGCTATGATTGAATGCTTATTTTAATTTTATAACGTTGTTTTATCGTGGTTACGCTTACATAAAAATTATAATATCAATGCACCTGTCCCAGATGATTGCTTCTCTTTATAGTTTTATAGGTAAACAACTGTATGTGTGTGCGTGTGGTGGGAAATTTGTATGCGTGAAATTCAAACATTTTGGAGTAAAATCTCAATTTGAAACCAATTTACATTAAGAACAAAATATTGCAGATACTGCATAGATTATAAACTAAGATAATTACATGCATGTAAGGTCATCATCACTTTTCAAATGGGATCACTTTAGAATCATCTTGTCTAGGGCTGCAACAAATAATCAACATTATCGACAATGACAATTATTTCCATTGCCAAAGTGTCATTTGAACTCAAGGAATTGGAGGATATTTCAAACTGGAAAGATGTATGATGTGTTTTAACCTGAGAGGCGCTGTAGCCAGAGTGGCTTGACAGTCAGAAAAGAGGAAAAACAAACAGCTGAGCTGCCTTGATTCTTCCTCTCCATGTGGTCAGCTGACAAAACAGACTGCGTTTTAAGCCAAAATCAGAGTTGCAAAACAGAATTTTGACATAATCTATTCAGATAGATTGTTCACTGATAACCAATGTACCAATGTGGTTCAAGTACTTTCTTATGCTCTAATGCAGCAGTGTTATTTATTTTTTTATTTATTTTTATACTTCCTAAAGCACACTGGCAGGGAATAACAAAAATTCTACACTTTGTGTTGATGACAAAACTTCCTTGTGAGTGGAGGTCTGGGGCTAATAATGCACTTCATTACCTGGGTCCTCATGCGGCTCGAAGCTTTTGCGGTCTGTATTCTCTTTATACCAGTCGAGGATGCGTCCCACGAAGGGTGAGATGAGAGTGACCTCTGCTTCTGCACAGGCCACAGCCTGAGCGAAAGAGAACAGCAGGGTCATGTTGCAGTGAACGCCGTGTTTCTTCTCCAGCTCCCTGTGCGAGACAATAAAACAACAAAAGAAACTTAGATTCCCAATATTCTAGCATTTTCTTGTTTTCTGAATGAATAGCAATTACGACAGCCTCTCCATGATAAACTTCAACCAGTCAATTTCACATTCCCTCCCAATGCCCCCACGCACCTGCACTTCCCCATGTGCGATTTATAAATTAACCTCTACTAACTGTTGTTACCCTTGGTTCCTTATAAATTCCTATGGTGGAAAAAGGCTTTGTCACAATGACAGCACAGCTCAGAGTCCCAGCACAGATGGGGAGGAAAGTTTAATACTTGTATGGTACTTCCTCAAGACGCCAACATGCATTTCATGTGTTGCTGCACACATACCAGTTGGCCACCACACCATGTGGCATGAACGCTACCCTCTCCAATATTTAGTATTCCTCACTATCTTTCCCACATTCTCTGGCTACACCAAAAGCCATCAGCTTCAACTAAATTGAATGGTTTTGTACTCTATAATGTGTGACAAGTAGGAGTTACCTGCTGCGATGGTGAAACCTGACCTCAAGTCAACTTCAAGTCCCTTGCTGTCTGTCAAAAGTGCTGTCTGTCAACTTCCAGAGATGAAGCTTAAATATATCGATGTAATGTCTTTCGTGTTGTCTTTCTGGGCACATGGGAATCAAGTTACATACTTGCCAGCCTGGATTCCTTCCCATGTAGAGGACAGTTTGATAAGAACCCGCTCCTTGCTTATGCCAGCTTCCTCATAGAGAGCGATAAGTCTCAGGGCCCGAGCGACCATCTTATCTTTATCAAAGGATAGTCTGTTGAGGTGAAGAAAACCAATCATGGTTAATCTTTTTAACATCTCTTCATTACACAAGCAAACACACTCGAGTTCAAATGCATCTCCTCCAGCAGCAACAAAACAAACAAAAAAATCATACAGGACAACAAAGCCAAAGTGAAGGAATGGAGAGGGTTATGTCTTTTTCCTACCTTGCATCCACCTCAGTGGAAACTCTGCCTGGGATCTTCTTTAGGATCTCAAGACCAAAACTCACAAAGAGCTTGTCCATGGTGCCGGTCACTTGCTCCTCTTCAGTTCTGCAAAATGAGCACACATTATGAATGGAGTGAACTTTGTGTCATTGTGAAGTTCAAACAAGATCAATATTGTAATGTTTTATGTAACAATAAAGTTTTATTATCGTCATCAATATCATTGTAATTATCATTACTACATGTTTACACTTTCAAACTACAGCACAGTTGACATAGCATTTATGAAGCGGCTCTGAAAGCTTCAAGTTACCATTGTCAAACAGAGCATAAATAAAGAAAGAAATCTGCAAAAATGGCAAAACCAATAGTGTGTAGTGTTTGACACCATTCCATCAATACTGCTAGGTTAAATATACCAATTAGTTCCTGTACCCATCTACCAAGGGAATTCACTGCATCAATACAATTGTGTATCACTTGTTCAAGAGAAAGGGGGAGTCGATCAAATTAAGCACTCAAACCAATCCACAATCTCATAGGCTGCTTGGGCCCCTTGTGTAATTCAACTGATATACGTACATCCAAGTGATGGCTTCTCATGTTTAGTGTGCCGAGTTGAACTCAGGTCGTGTGTGATACCCTACCGGCCTTGGGCGATGCCGCTCTTAATGGCCTCATCCAAAAGGTGTTGATAAGCTGGCATCTTGGAAGCAGCCAGGATAAGTGATGGGTTAGTGGTGGCATCTTGAGGCTTGTACTCTTCAATGGCTTCAGGGTGGAAGAGTCAGAAGTCAAACAAACAGGCACATAATGTACAAAAATGAGCTCAAATCAAAGCCATCGAGATAGAAGTTGCATGAAGAATTTTGTTTGAGTACATTTTAATTGTTCACCCTGAATGTGATTTACCCCACAAGTGAATCTGAAACATTGTGTAAATGCAAATACAATAAAAAAATAACTTAAAACTCTTGGACACCAAAATTAACCAGATATTCCTGGATTTCCTGAATGCATTATTTCATTATCTACTGCAGACTGTTTGTATTTAGGCAAATAAAGGTCATACATAGGCTATTTCACTTCCCACACTGCTGCCATCAGGACTGAAATACTGAAGCGCCATCTACAGGACAAAAGTATTACAATGAAATCACCTGAGGACACTTAAGTGTCAAAGGCAGTGGATGAGATCCGATTTCTGGACACACATTGAAAAAACACGAATAACACAACAATGAAAAAACTAAACCCAAAGCTTTCTTTTAATCCATTTTATTCTTGTTTAATGATTGGTTCTTAGGCCCCTCTCCACCGCTAGTGAAAAATCTTAGTGTTGTCGTAGCAAGATACATCGTTAGAATAATTACAGGAAAATAATAGAAAAAGAAAAAAAGAAATTACAACTAGTGGGCCGACCTTTAAATGACTTTGTGTCTGCTGATTATAAAGAGTAGTCAATACTCACTTATCAAAATAGGACCCAATTAAATTCAACGAGGTCCTGTGAATTATACATGGATGAGCAGAGTAACGGAGTCCTTTCATTGACCAAATAGGTTTTGTGTTGCAGCTGATTTTAGTAGGTGAACCCTGTCTGTGCTGCCATGCATTCAGCTCAAGAGAACAAAGCCTCCCTGTACTGACCAAACATCTCTTGCCAAAACAAGACAAATGAAACAAAGACCATTTTGAATCTGCTGTCAGTAGGTTTGAAACAGACACTCGTGATCTCCAGTTCAGGATGCATGCGGTATAAGGTAGTCAAGAGAGGTTTATTGCAGTAAGATATAGGATAGTCTACAAACTGTATAGAACACCCTAGAGTTTGGAACTGGATTTTCAAACAGGGAATCGTTTAATAAGCCATCACAACTGTATTACTACTGAGAATATAAGTTCTGTGCTCTGGCACATAATCGTCCATGTTTACACGAAAATTACAAACTACCTATTCTGATCAACACAATAAGGTCACAAATTCAACTAAAACCTTTATGTAGTCCCCTCACATACCTGACTTTAAAAAATTTGTTCATCAATAATCAAGTTAGTGTGCACATGGTATGTATAGCATATGCTAAAATGCTGATAGTTACATAACAAAAACAAACATTATTGCACTTACAATAGAAGGCGCAAATATTCAGTTGTTGCAAAATGTTACAAGTGTTCACTGATGCTCTCCCCACAAAGTTTTAAATTACATGAGTACATTTCCACACTTACACAAATTAAGCAACAGTTAGACCATGATTTGAAATCCTTGATGTGAACAGGTTTGAGCTTGCAGTAAGTGCATCGGAGAACTATTTCAACTGTCATGCGAAATCTAGATTTCACAAACCAACAAGGCCATTTTACACAAACCTTTAAACAAAGATAGGATAAAGTTGGCATGCAAGTGAGGTTTATTAAATAGTAATTTGGTTAAATAACACTACAGAGGCTGGACACAGAGCCACAACTGCAATAAAAGCTTCCCGAGTGAAGCTTATGTTGAGTTCTAATTGTGTTTGTATCAGAGGCAAATCAACTCTGTTTTAATACTACCAAGAGTTTAACTTTGGGTGTGAGAAAAGATAATAAATTAATGGACATAGATGATAGTGTTGTCAAAGTGTACTTATATGCAGTGACAATAACTGTGAAACAGTTGCGTAGACACAGCCATCAGTCTTTTTTTTTTTTTTTTAAAACACTTGCAGAATGGTTATTTACACAACTTTTAACTTCAGTCAGTGGCTTGTTTTGTACATGTTTCTCAATGTATTTCACTAACAACCGCAAAACATTTCCAGTTTAGGGACAATAAAATGAAGAGAGAAACAGTTTCAGTAGCAGGCCACAATTACTTTATTGCCTAGATTTGATGAGGATTTGGCATTTTGTTATTTTCTCTGCTTCTAACTTTGTGGCAAGTTTGGCTGAGGCCCTTTACTGTTTCAGTAAGAGGTCAAGAACAGTGTATGAGAGACTTTAAAATAAACAAGTCGTGTTTACCACGAGTGAAAGATCGACGTTAAATACTATAGATATAAATAGACATTTTTTCAAGAATTAGACATTGACATGACATGACATACAGCAGGAATCTGGTTTGCACATAATTGTACCCATGTAGCTTTGACAGACATGAGCTGAAAGTCGCACTCCAGCTGGCGAGGCTACATTTCATCCTAAGGAACACCATCAGATTAGCCAAGCTACACACAATGGCAACCCTGTGCATGAGTGAATGAGGGAACCAATTCTGTCATGTCATCCTGAGTCTGCACACCAGACATGAGGAAATTAGTGGCTTACAACACAATAGCTTTCCTCATTCCTCGTTCACCCACTGTGAAACAGCACATTTCCTCCTTAGTTGCATAAAAAACTACAACACTGAAAGAAATCATCTCAACATGTTTTAAAGTGAACTGCACCTGTTGCATGAAAAATTAGATATTTGGCTACAATCAGCACCACTGTTACTATTATTATTGTTACTGTTCTTACTTATATCAGCATTACTATTATAGCATCTTACTGCGTTCAGTCATTTTTGATACTGACAATGCTACAGTACTCTGCTAGTCAGTGTAGCATGTAACTACATCTGACTTACATGTAGTAGCTGTTAACGTGTTGGGTAATGATAAAAGCTAGCAGGCAATCGGATTATCAGATTGTCAACAGTTACCGAGTAAAGTCAGTTTACCTGTTGTGGCTAGCATACAGGAAGATAGCAAACATGAGCCTGCACGGCTGAATTATTTGAACGTAGGTGTGAGATAGCATCATCAGATGTTGGCAGGTCGCCAATAAGCGTGAGTTACACATTAACAGTTGAACGGTTGTTCACGTCAGCTTGAGGGCTAACGGCTAACTAAATAGGTTTTTACCGTTAAAGTCGCCCGTGTCCGCCACCACCACCGTGTGCTTCTTCAGCTGATTCAGTGCCGACTCCATTTTCCTCCGTTTTTCGTTGGACACCGCTGACATTATGGACAAACGCACAAACACACAGCTTTTATACACACCGAACACGTGAGAGAGGGCGGAATGGAACGGACGGGGGCGAGCGGCAGAACAGGAAGAACCACCCGGACACGCGCACCAGAGCGGGAACAAGCATCCGGGGCCGCGATCCGAGCAAACTTGCTTAGGGGGATTCATTTACGATTAAAAGACAAACAGACATGAAAATGAAACACTTTTGATTATGTTTAAGTTATTTCCAAGTGTTTCTTCAACGAGAAAAAAGCCACGCCCCAAAACACACGCCCACTACCTGACCACTGCTGGAGGACGGGTCCACCCAGACTACAACCACTTCAAGTCTTATAAACAGGATGGCGTTTTAGGCGAGGAACACAGAGCAACATTATCTGAGATTATAACGTCACAAAAATACGAGAAAAAAAACCTCTGAAAAAGAGTGTCATTCACACACGCACACACCATTGAAAATATGCGCATACTACTAAAGTGCACACACAAATCGCGCATTCGCACTTGAATAACCTCTCACGCACACAGCCACGATTGTGCATTCACAAAATGTGAGTTTTCTCACATTTAGACTTTAGTCTGCTATAATAAGTAAATTGTAATGTTAGTTCCATATCTTTTGCTAGAATAAATTATTTATAAAGTCTTCCAAACACTTAAACACCATTTGCACTATACAAGTGCTACGTCTTTACTAACCACCAGACGGCAGTATATCCCCATTTGACCTGTCATTCCCAGTCACGTGTAGATTTAACTAGAGAGAGAGAAAGAGGGAGAGAGAGAGAGAGAGAGAGAGAAAGAGAGAGAGAGCAACAGCGATCAACTTTGGAAGTTTTTGCGGCACACTGAGGAAGACGGACAGCACAGCGTGATAATAGATAAATCGGTAAGTCTGTTCAAAACCTATCCAGAATAAGGACCATCTATAGAGGCAGTTTGGAATTGTATCAGCTCATCTTTCAAGAGTTTGTGTCTGTCAGTGATCTTTGATAAGTAGTGTGATTAGTAATGTGATTGGTGTGGGCTTTATGTGTCTTATTGGAAACGTTACTAATTGAGCACACGAATTGCGCATTCTATGTATCCTTTATTAATTGGTTAATTATTACAGGCTGGACGTTTTTAAGGCAGGATTACATTCATCATATTTGGCATGTCCTCGTATGGAGTTTACTTTTGGCCAACATGATGCACACATGTAGGCCTTAAACTACAATTCCACCTCATTGCATAATTCACAGTTTGTTCTCTCATTGTCAGTTAATACCAAAACATGTTTTTCACAGGGGAGTTAGTAGCAATAGGGACAAGCAGTTGTCGGGATTTGTTATGATTGTGGAAATGGGATGATTAGTATGTATGTGAGAGAAAGTGAGAATGCTGTGCTCAGATTGGTCTGGCACTGTTCCCTGCATCCCGATGAAAGACAGAAATAAACTTGTGGAGGAGAATAACATCTCAGAATACCAACCATTCCGGAAGCCGTTCCCTTCCATTTTCTTTTCCTTTTTTTATGGAGGGGTTACAGAAACTTTGGGCCTCACTGACTTCTCTCACCCATGGCTGACTGGCAGAGTGGAGTGGAATTCCACTACCATACAATGTGGCCTTATGTTAGACTTCCAGTGGTCCTAAACTGAACCAGATGAGGATCCTCCATATTACGTGTGGCACATTAAATACTGATGTGAGCTTTAATCAACACAGAAAGATTGGATTAAAAAAAACTATATTTCAATTATATCCAGAAATTAGGCAAACCCTACATAGCAATAAAAGACCACAAATTACATTTTTTGCTCTACGAAAACAGTAGTTGTAGGAGAAAGAAATGTCCCAGATGTCTGGGAAGATGTCAGCCCCCAGAATCAAAGAGCGGGGGCTTCTTTGTGCATTCAAAATGTTCTACTGTTGCTTAACATTGCTACAGGGAGAAATACAAAATATCATAGAAGAGGAAGGAATTGAAGTCTACTGTATGTATACTGACTGACTAGATAAGAATGCAGTTACTCCATGGTATACACTGTGTTGTGAGTAATTTAGTCATTAATCAAGTAAAATAGCAGCAATTTGCAGATTCCAATATATTAAATGGATTTATTATTAACTGAATACCTTTTACAGGGCTGTGGTAACTTTTGCCCTTTTCCTTTTAATTTTTAAGATTTCTGCCATTTACCATTTAGTTAATGTGAAAATAATCAATAGATTATTTCCCAGCAGTGGATAGGGCCACTGCTGGGAAATGTTGGAAGCGAAATTTGATGAGGCACGCTGAGGAAAAGTGCACTCCAAATAAATAAAGCGCAGGATTTAATGACAAGATATATCGTTGAATAGGCTAAATGTTACACATTGGCCAGATCAAACAGTATGAAAGTATCCCAAGGCAGATTTTAAACTCAGTTTGTGTGCTTATCTCAGTACACAGTGACAGACGAACTTGACAGATGCCAGGATGTGCACAGAGACACTTCCCATTCCCATATCCTCCTTCATGACAGTAGCTGCAGTGGAATGATAATGTGATGACCCTGAACAACTGGCAATGGGCCACTGTTTACATGTAGCCTGCAAACCTGAGCCAGGAGTTACACATAATTCTGTTTGATACTTATTTTTGTCAGTTCTCGCTGCTTAATAAGTTCTGTGGGCATGCTATGTTATTGTGCCAGAAGCAGAGAAAATGTGTTTTGGAGACAGAAACAAGGATGTGTGTTGTGTGTTCCTTCGGTTTGTTTGTCCAGCAAGAGCTCTGCTGTAAATTGTGGGCTTCTCTAGGTGTGGCAACTCTCTGGATAATTGCCCTGGACATTAGCTCTGCTGAAGGTGGCTATAATACAGTGCTGCATTGTACTCCCGCCTGCAGGTATGTGTGTGCGTGTGTGTGTGTGTGTGTGTGTGTGTGTGTCTGTTCTAAATTCACTCACTCCAGTTTTCCCTCCTTTCTATGTTCCCTCAGTTCATTTTTGTCAAATTCCAGCTTGTGCTCCTCTTTCTCGTTGTTACCCCCCCGAGTACCTTTTTTAGCTCTAGTTTTGAGTTTCATATTCATCTCACTTATATTCAATGCTACCAAGAGAATGATGGAGGTAAATCAAAAGACAGCAAAGCTGATCCTGGACCTTGTGATTTTGACTTCACGATTGTTAGTAGAATAATTGTACTTTTTGACAGTGGTTTTTAGCCGCAGGGTCTCGGAGTCCATTTTTCTCTTGCCAAGGGAAAAGTGCTCCAGTGGGTGAAGAACCTTCAGGGAAATCAGGATTAAGGCGACCGTTGGTGGATGTACAATTCTGAATTTCTTGGGATTCACAGCCAGAGGCAGAGCAAAATTACATGAATGCACAGTCTTTCAGATTCCCACCCTTTCATTTAAACAAAGAGAAAATAACCTATAGTTATCCTATATTTATCCTATAGTTATCCTATAGTTATCCTATATTTATCCTATATTTATCCTATAGTTATCCTGTAGTTATCCTTGGTTGTAGGCATCTCTGCAAACAGTTCATTACAGTAGACCATAGTGGATGTGTGCCACTATAAAATGTGAGCCAATATTAAGTAAAATTGGAGCAATACAGACTGAGTATTAGATAAGGTGCAGTGAGATTAAACTTCAGTAATTCTGGTGGATAAACTGGGTAACTGAGGCAATAAACAGCAATTAAAGTAAATGTCAGGATAATTGATTTTTTTGTTAGGAGAAACTACAAGCTGAGGTGCCTGATCGTATGTGTTTATTTTCTTTATTTAGTCTATTCTTTTTTAATTATTTGTGCAACATTTTGACATGTCATCCATAACAGCTGAAAATATGTAAAATCATATTCATACTGCCGAGTCAGCATTATTGTAACTCCTCATTGGTTGACGTTGCATGTTTCCGGTATCGTTTTTTTGAATGTATGGCGAAGATCAATGCCTCTGTTAATAGTCCATCACACCCAGTTGAATCCTTTTACTTTAGATTGTTGTATCTTAAAATTGGTTCATTTTTCCTTCACCCAAAATTTACATTACAAAATTATTGCATTTTTTTCGGTACCTAGATAGATAAATGCTGGTGAAAACAAAACTTTATCAGCGGTAATGGATGCTGGTTTTATATAGTCAAGTATACAAAACTTTATACTGGCTACTATGGATAGAAGCTCATGTATGCATGTGTTTATACATAGGCTATATATGCACATGTATTTACACAAACATGCTCTACTCCATACAAGTCATATGGATTAGAGGTTTGTTCAAGGGTGACTTCAACAAAGAGAGACAAAAATGAAGGTGGGGTAGGTTTGACAGTAGCCAAAACAATAATTTACACTTGTCACAAATGTCATAGACAATTGTTATATTTTTCACCTCGTACTTTAAGGACGTGAGGCACCAGCATGGGCTTATATTTTGAAGGATCTACCCCCTGAACTTCCTGGTGGAGAGCTCAGTTGAGACATTAGTGCAGAATGAAAACCACAAGCCATAACCGCACTCTTTCACTGCTGCTGACTCCCAGCCTCACGCCCAGTTTAACAAAGAAGAAACACAAGGCATCTCTCTTTTCCTTGGTGCATTCCTTGATGTTTCCTTTACCCTTCACAGCCATTCTCAGCCTCTGTTCACTCTAAGTGACAGCTGACTGACACAACCCAGCTTTATTTCTCTGTAAAACCCCTAAGTTTTCTTCTTATGTGATAAAAATAGCAGTAGCAAACATTAACATTCTCTTCATCCCTTTTGGTTATCGCTACATAACCTATAATTTTGCACCGCAGGGAGAATAGTTTAAACATTCAAACATCCCACAGAGCCAAAAATATGTCAGTTGATTCAAGATGATCACAGTTTTAAGCCCTCTTTATCAGTGATTTAGCCACGATGACTTCTACAAATGAATGTAAATGAGAGTGGAGTTTTGATGTTTCATTCAATATAAGATGCTTTGTCTTTGATGATCTAATGGATTTAGCCTAACTTTATAGATGTTGGCCTTCTGGAAACAGATCATCCTATAGACTCCGAGTGAAAATCAATTTTCATGAGTTTAAAATGGAAAGCATCAGCTTACAGCTTGAAGTACAATTTCAGAAAGTATTCAACTCCATTAAGTGGGTATGTGATGCAGACTGCATGCAAAATCGACATTTAGATTTTTTTTTGGTCAACAGACACTATAAAATAAACAACCAGTTGGGTTTCTTCAGAAGAAGCCCCTTGGATTAGAGGCGAAATATCTTCAAATGTCTTCAACCAAGTCCAGTTGGCCTCGATTCAGCCATCCTTGGATAAGCGTGACCTGGATGACTGAATCTTCACATTCATGTTAAACTTTCCTACACTGCAGAGCCTTTGAATACGATTCATTCATGCGTGGGCTTTGGCTCAGACACTGTGACACTAAAGCATTATGGGATGAAACCAGTTTATTTTCTCCTGAGATGCTCTATGGTCCATGCTCTTGTATTTTAAAATGGAAATCTGTGCACCACCTTAGGCTATATAAAGATATAGACAATACGTTTACTGATGAACGGATGTGGTGATTATAAAACTGAAGATATATGGAAGACAAGTTCATATCCACTATATGGAGCATTGTACTTGGAAGAGTCTCAGTAGAACAATAGTGAGACACTGTTAAAGCTCCTCGAGCAGCATACGTGCCTCGTAGATATTCACTCCTCAACTCAGTCTTCTTCAGCATAAAGAATTGTTATTCTGGCGTGTTGGTTTAAATTATTTGTACTTTGTGTCTGAGAAATTGTGTTTTTTTCCCCAGACAATTGGTATGACAGATGGCTTTAAATACTACAGTATCCATGAGTCAGAATAACTATTACTGTTAGAAACACCACCAGGGGCATGAAAAAAATCAAAGCGCTTTGTGGTGGCTACCACACACTCTGCAGTAGTTGGTGTAATAGTGAGAAATTTCTCCCCAGTTCCAAATTGGTAAAACAGTATGTAAAACAATCATTAATGGTCTTCAAAGTGAGAGGCATGTTGCCTCAGAGGTTAACACTATCATCACGCCAAGATTGTTCTGGGTTCAAATCCCACTGGGGCTGTTAGGCTCATGTTTCTCTCAGTTGCCTGTATGTGTGAAAAAGTGATGTTGCACAGAACACACAGATGGAAGGATGATTTTTGCAGTCTGTTGTCTGCTCTGTTGTGGACTTCAGGCTTCTGTTGTGCGCCTCCCTTCGTGTGTTGTTTCATGACTTGCCTGGCTTAACCACAGCATTAAAAGCCCTCCTTAGTTCTCTCCAAGTTATCTGTGGGCTGTCTGTCTCCTCCGTGACCTATTAAATGGTCTTGCTTGGTCGCTCATTTGCCCTGGACTCTTTCCTAATGATGTAGCTTGCTGTGTTCTTTTTAAACTTTGTATATGGAGGCCTTTAATCTTCAGCTCTGACACCTTCTTTGATTGTATGGCAGGGTCTCACTGCACTGCACTCCATTACGCTGCATATTATAGGTACGGTATCTATGTCCATGTCCTATCATTTAGGTCAACTCAACTGCATAGAATCTCACACAGGAGGGGCATAGGAGGAGAATCTAGTGGAAGCACTGGGAGCCCGCAGAGCTCCAGTCGGTCTGAAAATCATAAAGCTAGTGAGAAGAAAACCACGACAGAGTCCAGGGGACTTAATAGGAAGAAAGATGATTAACAAGCTGCTTGTAAAATTGGCACAATACTGAATAAGACAGTCAGAGGATGCAGATAATGAGATGCTATGCCCCATCCTCTGATAGCCAGTGGCTAGAGCTGTACTAAAGTACTAACGAAAAATAAAAATGAAGCAGCATCACAACAGGTGGTGCGTGATTGCATAAATAGTAACACTATGCTTCCTGTTTTGCTTTGTTAGAGATACTGTCTGTCTGTCTATCTATCTCTCTCTCTCTCTATCTATCTCTCTCTCTCTCTATCTATCTATCTATCTATCTATCTATCTATCTATCTATCTATCTATCTATCTATCTATCTATCTATCTATCAGTCTGTCTGTCTGTCTGTCTGTCTATCTATCCCTCCCTTCCTCCATCCATCCATCTATCATCCATCCCTCCCTCCCTCCTTCCCTCCCTCCCTCCCTCCCTCCCTCCATCCATTCATCTATC
>OMNV01012894.1:0-23538 GCA_900303265.1 Brotula barbata
AGAGAGAGATATAGAGAGAGAGAGAGAGAGAGAAGGAGAGAGAGAGAGAGAGAGTGAGTAAGAGTGAGAGATGGAATCAGAATGCCACGTTGTGTTCAGGCCCTTTCTTCTCTGTAATTATATTATTAAAAAAAGCGAGGTCTACATCCCTCTCTGTGTGTGACTGACTCATGAAGCTCTCATTTGTTTTTGTCCGTCTCTTCCTCTCCAGTTTTCGTCACGTGGGCTCAGAGTGAGTGGCAAGGAAGTAAGAATGTTTTCTGGCACGGGCGAGTCGCTCCTCCCATAGACCTCCGCCAAATCTCAGCATGCCATGGCATCATTTACAAAGAGAAACACATGTGCACGCACACACACACACACACACACTCATGCACCATCATCTGGGCCTTGCCAGCGTTCCCCATAACTTTGGCCCCCTGGATTGTTTACTAGTTCGTCCACTTTAACTGAGTTTATGTAAAAGTGGAGCTCCAGGACGCGTCCAGCTCGCTCTGTTACTTTCGTTGCTCAAAAGTACTGTGACTTCCTCATAAATGCTGCATGTACGGCTCAGTTGAAGGCTGTGGTGTTATAACTGTTGTAATAAAACTGGATAGACTTTGAGCTTTGGCCCCACAGGCCTTAACTGGGCATGACACGCTGCAGTGTGAAGCCGAAGTGCCGCTGCTCCCCTACTTGGCCGCAGACCCACCACTAACTAATGACCAGGAAATGACTGTGGTTCACACACACACACACACACACGTATTTTATGGATCTTTTATTGACTACATTCCTTCCCTAACCTTAACCCTCTCCACTACCAGTCTAAACTGAATACTTCCAGGGGCCCAGACCTAATTCTCACCCAAGTTTTAAATAAAACACCGCGACTTATTTGATAATAAATCAAAACCGACACCAGAAAATGGGGAATTAAAGTAAGTTTCAAGGTTATGCAATCTTGTTATTTTTTTTCCTTCTCACATCAAATTATTCATTATATAAGTCCAACTCTTGTCCAGTCCAGGTCCTGGTCCAACGACGTTACTGAGTGTGAATTTCTACCAGTTTCAGACAACATGTCTGTAAACAGGCTGGAACGGTTGGCTGACCCTCCCAAAGATCAATGGTGAGAAAACAAGATCAGACTTTTCCCAGCATTCATCAGTCAGTCTGCCGGTGACAGATGACACGGACCACGTTCTCATCTCCGAGAGGTAATATTATGAGAATAAAGCTGCGATACAGGGTGCAGACAGACCGTGTGTCAAAATGTAGGATATTGGAGGGTCTGGTGAAATTACTCTTTAGCATTAGCTTCCCAATAAGGAAATACCTGAGCTACTGGAAAAGCACAACATCTCCAGATTACGCCTGGAATATCAGATCTAATCTGAGATATTTTATGAATTTATGACTTTTGTTTAGCAATATTACGACTCTGTTCTCCAAGTCTGTCCCTTCATTTTTTTTCCACCGTGGCTCTAATATTGTGGGGTTTGGGACTGAAGTAACCAAATACCTGTGCTGGCGTTCGCGTCAGCCTAACTCAGGCCGACTCCTCGTTCATCCATCATTACTCCCGCTGCCCTTTCTCAAACAGCTCGCCTCTCACACCAGGCGCCACTCGTAACTGTTGGCCTCACTTAGCCCGCCTGGCTCTCCAGTGAAACCGCAGCCGTCTCCTCCTGTGTGTGCGTCTACGAGGCCTTGTCAAAATGCCACTGTGGTTTAATTCCATGTTTCAATAATGGCTCAGCTGTGGGGAAACAATTCTCTTGAAATGTCCCACAAACGCCATGAAATGCCTGAATGCAACTGAGTCAGAACACACACTCATAGGAAGGGAAAATGGATTCACTCACACACATGCACTCACACACACACACACAAGCACAGACTGGTGAGGGAGCCGTGTGTTTCAGAATTTGTCTTTCGCTTCAGCGAGAGGAAAAAACACTTTTTTCTGAGTCGCCTTTTCCACTTTCGTCCTGAGTCCTGCTTCCTTTTTTACTCAGTTCATGTTACAATTTTCCACCAACTACTGGTATCGTGTGTGTGCATGTGTGTGTGTGTGTGTGTGTGTGTGTGTGTGTGTGCGTGTAGAGGGCTGGGGTGCAGTGAGTGTTTTCCATCTGCCGGCCAGATTAAAGGGGGAGTGAGCATGAGTGCAGGCATATTTTACTTTGTGTCCATCTGTGTGTGTGTGTGTGTGTGTGTGTGTGTGTTATTACAGTATATGCGATGAGGACCCAGTATGCCAGTCTCTCATCTGTAAAGCACGTGTCTGCTCTGCCAACATGGCAGACATGAGAGGGAAGCTCGTGAATGGTGAAGTAATCAGGTTTTTTTGTGGTGCCATATTTGAAGGACGTCCTTGAAATGTCCTCTCACGGTAGTTAACAAGTGGGAGAGATTTTGTTTTGATGCGTGAATACTTGAGAAGAACTGCGGCTGGAGATTAAAACTGGAGTTGTGTCATCAAACAACATCTGCAGCCGACTCTTCCTCGTGTTTCTAATGGAACCACGCGAACCCTCAGACCCTTATGAATCTCACAGCTGTTTTTACAACAGCCTCTCTTTTCAACATGTCTGCTTTCCATAGGAAATTTCAAGTAAACACAAACGGCCTGAAATAGCTCTGCAGATGGTGGTGGATCGGGTTGTGGTGTTATAGCGATTTGCATCACCATGATGAGTCAGCCAAAGGGAGACAGTGGGTGGATTATTCACTATCTTTCAACAGAATGTCTGTGGTATGTACCAAATAAAAGTAAAAATACTGCAGACTGCAGGAATGGATGATGTTTAACATCTTAAATATCACCGTGTCCGGCCCTGCCGTTTCAGGAAGAGAGAGGTGAGTGAAGTGAATCAGCTGGTGAGTACTGGTCAGTGGTATGCAGGGAGGGACCATTGGATAATTATGGGAAAAATGTATGTGTCGCGTGCATGAGACAGAGAGAGGGGGAGAGAAGAGAGAGAGAGAGAGAGCATAGAAAAACACTGCTACTGATATTCAGTCATGACCGTCACGATTTATGATTCATTGTTTTTTATGTTCTATTTCTACCATATGAGAGTTATCACATATTGGTATTATACACACATTTGTTTATTCATTTACCTACTGCAGATGGTCAGCTGATGAAAATACTTTTACAGTGAAGCGAGGTGGAGGATTTTACCTGCAGTTACAGTAAAACACAGTTTAACCTTCTGGAGTCTAAAATCATTTTTCAGTGAATTTTAAGGCAAAATTTGTGCAACGCATATCAAAAAAAAAAAAAAAAAAAATCATATTTTTTTTCATGTAATATTTTTTCAAATTTTGACTTTTTCTTATGACTAGAAAATGAAGGCCTTTCTGTAAAAGATTGCCGTGACTGTACAGAAAGGGTTAAGAGTATAAATGTTTCCATGCATGTCAAACAGTAGCAGCAAAAATCATGTTTTGGTTTCAGCTCCGAATAGTAAACACAACATTTTGTTCAGATGAGAAACAAACAAGTAGGAGAACAAAATCAAAATCGTTTTTATCCACTAACTGAAGTCTCTGTAGACCAGAGTGCATAAACTCACACTGCTCTCTACGTTTAACATCCAACAGCTGAATGGAACAAAAGAGCAATAAAATAATCAAAGTGGACTATAATCTGACGATAAAACATAACCCATACGGTGCAAACGCTCAGCAGTTGAACTGTTTATTGTATCTTTATACAACATTAGCAGCTTGTTTGTATTTTCTCTCAACTTTCCCTTTACTTTGTCTTCCTAGAAGCCATCTGCGAACTTTCCTGACTGCTCGATGACCTCATACTATAAACAGCAGGGTCCTCTACGAATCTCAAACAGAAAGAAATCCATTTGGACATCCATTCACTTGATTTTAGAATTAGCCTTTGAAACAGAACAGGAGCTGTGAGTGAAAATCGCTATAATTAAAAAACAGAAAAAAGCTCAACACTGCAGATGATTTGATGAGCTGCAGGTAGATAAATGATAGATAAATATAATGTACCCTAAAAGCCTGTTTCACCCTCTGTCATCGCTGCACCAAACAGCCTAATTAGACGGGTGCTTTTTTATTTGTCCTCCATTTGGTAAATGAAAGAATTGATGAAAATGACAGCAGTGAAATCAAAAAGCCTGTTTTATAACATCTCTGTAACAGAAGATGATACCGAAAAACAAATCGAAACTGTCAACGAAAGAGATCAGAGAAGGTTCAAGGCTGCCCGAACCAAAATACTTGTCTATTATTCACACAAACCGTGATTTTTAACTTCAACTCATGCATCTCTCCTCCACATAAACAAGGATAAGGGTCACGTTTGTGCACACTGGCGTTTCCAAAATACTGCTGTTGTTCAGGACACATGATGACCTTACAAAGTCATTGCGGGACAACTAGACACGCATGGACAGGGAGAAGTGCAGCTCTTCTCCTTTCACTTCCTGGTTCGAGATAGATCGTACAAGAGTCACTTCTGCTTTCATTGTCAAAAACTTCACGCTACAGTGCCAGAGGTCTTAGTGGATCTAAAGTGTGTGTAGAAAATCGTTCCATGATATACCTCTGGGTGGGCGCCCAGGTGGACCAGGTCCGCGTCAAAGTGAAAACACAAACCGAGTTTTTCTGTGAGAATCCTGTCAGACGCAGGTTAACTAAAACCTTGAACTGTGATCAGCAGGAAACAGAGGCCTGTCATCACCTGCTCACGCTGTCTCGGCTGCATATTCATTTTCCTCGCCCCTCTGCGGGGGACAAAAAGACGGACAGACAATGAGCCAGATGAACAGACAGATGGCCCGAGTGCAGCGGAGCATCAAAACACAAAGCTCAGGAAAACAAACACCCATACGGGACAATCAGAGCATTATACGTCCATCCTCTGACAGCTACGCTCAGGGGGAATCCAAAAATGTGTCTGGGAGACAGTGTGCTGTTACAGAAGACAGATCCGCTCCGTTTCTACAAATATTTGGAAAGAATGAAAAAGGAAACTACAGTATAAGAGGAAGGGTTGAAATCCTGAGGGGGCACATTCGTCTGTTCCAGCGCGCAGCTTCTCGGCAACACGCGTTTGATTCGCAATCTTTGAACTCCAACTTATCTCCAGGAGGCCGTTTCATCTCCTGCCTTGCATCTTCTACATGGACACAGGGAATGCTGGGAAATGTCAGAGGGGTGCCGCTCGTGGTGCTTGGCGTTTGGTCCGACTGCGATCATTACAAGAAATCTTTGCCCTCTACTCTGACTCCATAAACCAACATTAGTATGAAAACAGCCACCCAACTAACTTTCAGTATGAAGTATTTCCAAACATTTCCACAACCCCCCATGCCCCCCACCACAGGGAGAGGGGTTTCAGCAACCAGAGCGGCCCGACGGTCTCGGCGCCTGGACGTGTTGATGATCAGTCGGGCTGCACGTGTTGGAGCTTGTCAGCTCCTGGTAGCGACCGAGCCGGCTTACGCACTCAGTCTGACTCTGCCAGTCGCCGCACGGGGTCCAAGGGTGACCGAGTTTATGCGTGACAACTCACAGACACATCTCAGACACGGGAGATACACACGTGATAAACCGGTGAGGGGAAATCTTATGTGTGAGGAAGACTTCTGGTGGTCACACTTCAGGTGTGTTGAAGGTGAACCGTAGAGTGATGTGTTGTTATCAGTGTGGGAATGTGATGGACAACAGGTTGGTGTAAGGGTGCAGGGTGTTCTCCTGGTCCGAACGGGGAGGACTTACCTGTGGAGAGGTCTCCGTCACTCTGCTCTCCAGAGTCTGAATCCATCTTCCCCTGCAGAAGCTCTCTGTTTCGCTCTCCGCTCTCTTCTTCTCCTTCCCTCTTCTCTCCAGGGATCCCTCTGATTTCTTTAGCCAGATTTTAGGAAAAAAAAAAAAGCAGTGTCTTTTTCCTCTTCTTCTTCTTCTTCTTCTTCTTCTTCTCCTGGTAGTGAGCTGAACTTCCCCTCCCAGCCCCGATCACTGCAGCTGTGAGAGGAATGCTACTGGGCTGATTTGCTGAGCTGTCCTCCTTTTGCTCTTTTTCTTTTGCGCGCTCTCTCTCTCTCTCTCCTCTCTCTTCTCCTGACTCCCTCAGTTTCCCTCGTTCTCTCATCTACTTTCCCCCCCGTCTCCGACGCACCCTCCCCTCTTCCACTCTCGGTCCGTCCTCCTCAGTTTCTCCCTCCCTTTCTCTGACACTGGGTCCCTCCTCCTCCTCTCATTTTGTGCTGTCACACTCAGCCTCTTGACGCTCTCTCTCTCTCTCTCTCTCTCTCTCCAGTCAAAGTCTTTCTCTACCTGCTTCTGTATGCTGTAAGTGCAGTCTCTCTCTCTCTCTCTCTCTCTTCCTCTCTCCCTCTCTCTGTCTCCGAGTAAGAGAGCTGCCTGTGTTTTTAGCAGAGCTTTTGGGTGAGATTCATTCATGGCAACTTGAAATTCATCTCCACCAGTAAAAATCCCATGACCCCCCGTGACATCAAATCAAACATTACCATCTACGGAGGCGAGAGTGAAACGTAGAAACGTAAGATCACGACGATTCCAAAGTAGATATGATTATTCCTATCATTGTCTGCCTCATCTCTGGATGTGAAACGTTTGAGATTTATCTGTTCTTCCTTCACACCTCAGTGCTTGCAGCATATCCATGAAGGACTCTTCGTCTTTCGTGGTGTCCTCTTCACTTCACATTATTCCTCACCATTGCTGTAATCACTTGTAAATGAATTATTTATTGAACGTACGTCAACACAAACAACCTTTAAACTCATTCTAGTTCCCATGTAATCAGCAGTATTTTTGATTTTCTTAAAATTTATTCTAGATGTGTTGCATCCTGATATATTTTTAGACTTTGGGCATCTCCCTGGAATTTAAGATAAAACTATTCATATTTACCCATTGGTGGTCACCCCAGAGCTCAAAGGGCGCCGATGTGGTCTTGAGTTTGTTATCCAGGGTAGGATGATCTCTCCATTAGACGAGTGGCTGTCTATGGCTGGACTCCCATAATAATCCATCACTTTGAACAGCTCGTTCAGACACATTATTGTGGTGCAATAATGTAGTTGCACTGTATGTACAAACCCATAACCACAGAAGATTTAGCATTCTGCAAAACAGCAGCATTAAATATAATTGTTTGCCCTCTGGATTTGATTTTCCAACACTTGAACTCATGAGTTTAAAATGTCGGGCCCTCAAATCCTCGCATTTTTGATGGAAACTTTAAAGCTTTATGTTTTGGTGCCGTAAAACGAATGAATCCAGGAGTGTGTGAGCAGTGTGAAACCATCTGAATGCTTTGATAAATGCCACGGCTCTGTTGGTTTGTTGTTGAAGAGCTCCACTCACTCTGTACATGTGTTGGTTTTTCATTCATTTGGTGAATAAGTTGCACAACACAAACTATGTGATGTCATGTGTTGGTATTGCCAGCAAGCCTGGAATAGATTTTATAAGCACACACATGCACACACCCACACACCCACACCCACACACAAACACAGAGACAAACACAAATAGCTTTTCCAAAATTCAATAAAAAGTGTAATGTTTTGGATTCAGTCTCTCAAAGACAAAGGACAAAGACAACATTTCCCCACTCACAGTAGCAACAACAGAACAGAACGCAGCAGGAAAGTCTTCTGTTTCAGTTTAAGGTCATGACTCGAGCTTAAAAAACAAAAAACAAAAACCCAAACATCGTAATGCTGCAAGCTTCTGCCAGCTTCTGTCCATCTACACGAATTAACTCGGAACTCAAAACGAAAATTATAAAATCAGCAGCATTCATCCATCAGCATTCATCCATCCATCCATCCATTATGGATGAATGGATGATGGACAGATGATGGATGAATGGATGATGGATGGATGATGGACGGATGATGGATGAATGGATGAATGGATGGATGATGGATGGATGGATGAATGGATGGATGGATGGATGATGTATGAATAGATGGATGGCTGGATCATGGATGGATGGATGATGGATGATGGCTGGCCGGATGGATGATGGATGGATGAACGGATGGATGATGGATGGATGGATGGATGGATGATGGATGGATGGAAGGATGGATGGATGGAAGGATGGATGGATGATGGATGATTGATGATGGATGGATGATGGATGATGGATGGATGGATGATGGATGGATGGGAATCACCAGGTGAACAACTTCATTCATGTATTCGTTGTTTATGTGTGTCTGGGTCACAGGGCTGACGTTCCAGCAGTCATTGTGTGGAGGCAGAATTCACCCTGGACAGGACTGGACCAGGACCACCCTACACCAGTCCATCACAGGGCTGACACACACACAGACCACTTCCATTCACATCTAAGTTCAATCCAGGGACTCTGGTTCACCTAAGCTTTGTGTCTTTGGAGGTAGGAGGAAACAGGAGCACCTGGAGGAAACCATGCAGACGCGGCAACGATACCAACCACCAAGACACCACGTCACCCCTCAACTACCCAAAACCATCAGCAACATGACAAAGGTGTTCCATCCTCCCGACGGTACGTTAAATTTGTGCCTTAGTGGATCAGAGCCCGTATTGGGGGCAGGTGGACGTGCAGTTGGTGGTCCAGTAACAGTTGCAGACGAGCCCCTCCCCCAGGTGTGCAGCTGACTGTCGCTCAGCGTGAACCCCGGGCACCAGATGGCATCAGCCTGCTCGTCCACTGCCCAGGGCTTATCTTGATCATTCTGTGTGTGTGTGTGTGTATGTGTGTGTGCATTTTGTCTGCAATATTGCTGCAACAAAAAAAGACATGCCAGCAATCCCAACAAGCTGGGATGTTTTGTTCCCAGTTATGAAGTCCGTGTATTTCTTTGACCTGCTGTGTGAGTTAAAAACAGTCAATGACGATTTCGGAGACGTGCAGCGCTCAAGGCCTGAGACCCCAAAAAAAAAAAGAAAAGAAAAAAGTCAACGTAGAATGACTCAACAATCTAAATTACAAAACCTCAGCGTGCTCCAGTGGAAACATTATCATTGACGTGCTTCAGAGTCATAAATATTCTGTAAGTGGGGAGATTATGGTTTCACAGATGTACCATAACAGGAACATAATAGGCCCCGAGCGCCAACCTTTGATCCACCATAACAGCATTACGCATTTTATGATATTTTAGATGTAACAGTTCAGACTGAACTGAGGGAGCAGTTACTACTACAAGTGTGTCTGACAGCGTTTTCACCTCAGGTCAGAAAATGTTCACACCCGCCTCAGACACAAGGACTCCATTATCCTCTTAGTATTCACAGGGCACAGTGGACCTTTTAGATGGTTGATAATGTTTTAAAAATCCATAACCTACCCACTCTGGCCTGAATGAACAGAAACGGGCAGGAACATCTGCACCAATAACCAGAGCAAAACATCAGACGCAAAATCTGCAGCGTGCTGGGCGTTTGGGGCGTACGAGAGAAAAGCGGGGGGAAAAGATGAAGCGCAAAAAGTTTCCTGTAATGATCCAAACTCCACCAAAGTGCCACCGCTCGCCTCTGATGTTCAATGAGAAACAAATGAGCTGACTTTGCAGAGCAGCCCGCATGTAAAAGGCCATGAAGTGAGAGTTTGCCTTTGATCGGCTGCCTTCGCTGGCACGGAGCCTCGCAGTTTTTGGCTTTTTCACACAGACCCGTCAGAGTCAGACAGATACGCTCCGGCTCGGAGAGGAGATTGCTGATGAAGCTTTACCGTTTTCCCCTAAAATAACATTTGCACCGGGAACACGCGATGACAGTACAGCTGAGATTCTGTCAGCATCGGGGAATGACAATGTACTGGAAATGTAGGGAGGTGAGTATATTTACCCTCTCTGGTAGATGTTACCATAGCAACACTGTCTTTTAATGAAGCACTAATTCAGCAGGGGACTGACTGAAGGAGACAATATGGCCACTGGCATTTCAGAATTCTTGCACAACATATGTACGTGTGTGTGTGTGTGTGTGTTTGAGAGGGGGGGGCGAGTTCGTAGGAGGTAAACATCTAATCAATCCGACTGTCAATTAAAACAGGCGGTGGGGCCATCAAAAGTTCTCCTGTGAGGCTCTAACGTCAAAAATATCTGAACGGCAGTCTGGCATCTTGCCTCAATAAATCTGTCACACAATAAGAGATCGAAATAGAACGTGACTACAAGGAAAAAAAAAAAATAGAAATCTGACTTGGAGAAACCACAAATGGGGAACCATGGAGTCCTCTGAGAGGAGGACTGGATGTTTCAAGGAAACAACGCTGCAGCAAACCCTCTGACACTGACATCCACTCTGTGCCTCTCTTGGCCCAAACAAAGTGTTTTTTGTAACAAACCGACCACATTGAAAGTTTTTTTTAAAGATTCTTTAAAGGTGTGGATAATGTCGAAGTGTTGTGAGGCTCAGACAGACGAGCAACCTTTGCTCCAAAGACAGGCAGGGCTGACACAGTTTGAAACCAGTTATTATTCAGTTCCTTAAAAAAAAAAAAAAGAAGAAAAACTACACACACACACACACACACACACACACGGTCCACGGTAGTAGCGTTAAAGTGAAAGTTACCACAGATCTATTTAGCAGATGCCTGATAGGCCACAGCTTGGAGCCAGAGGAATTACATTAGCTGCGTGCTAGTCTGGGAGCTGTAATCATACCGAGTCAAATCAGTACCTACGCTGTCTGCTGCCGCTCTCCACATTTCCTCTCTCTGAGGACGCGGAGAGACGGCACCACCGAAACACTGAAGTGGTGAGCTGTTAGTACACTCCCAGAGCCGTCCTCTCATCCCTAACACCAAATAGATGGATGGATGGAGCGTCAGTGATGATGATGATAGGAGGTGACAGTTTGGGGACTCGATAATTAATGCATAGTTTTACCCCGAAGCTTACGAGCGTAGGATAAGAGATAAACAACGGATCTATCAGTGTCATCCTAAGTGGCTATAATTCTTACAATATTGACTGGAGGTTTCATCACCGCTCCTTGTTGCGGCCTTCATTCTTCGGCTTTTCAGCGACGATCTGTTTTACTTTAACGGCAGATACGGAGCGACAAACAAAGTGTGGCCGCAGGGAATTCTGGGTTTTTTAAGAGGCACAAAGCCACAGAGCAGAGGTCGATTTATGAGAGGAACGCAGCAGACACGGATTTATTGTTGCACTCTGATATTTCCTGGTTTTTCCTGTATTTATACCCTTCAGGCACGACTGCTTTTTCTCTTAACTGTCATTAAGGACGTTCAACCTTCCGGAAAGAGGAACACTGAGATGCAGACCACGACAACAAGAACAGGAAAAGATTATGGAGTTGGATCAGGGCTGGTTCTTGTGTGGTTTTTTTTTTGTGTGCCGTGGGCGAGATTTTGCCTTTATCGTTACGAGCTTTGAAATGTGTTCCAAGTGGCATCAAATCAAAAAGGATGTGTTCGATTCTGATCATATTTTGGAGTTGGCGCGGAGTGTGTTTCTAGAGCTTTGCCGTGACGTCACCGGTGACATTTTAACTGACATGAGGACAAAAACACCTGAACGGAATCCAATTTACACCCTCCTCTCCGGCTCAGTTTTCTTCAAAGTTGTGATCTGTGAATTCATTTCCTGGCCTGTAAATGCACTCGACTACTAAAATTGAATTAAACTTTATATACTAGATTTTCTTCTGTCTTTTTCTAATGTTCAACACCTCTAAAAACTGTAACATTTGGTCCGTCTCTTATCATTCAGTAACATTGTAATTTCCCCACTGGGGATCAATAAATATTATCATTATGGTTTTTCCATGTGAGTGAATCTCAAGAATGATGAACTATCTACACATGGGAAACATCTGACGCATTTTTACTGTACTCGCTGAGGGTCTAGAAGAGATAGAAGACGAGAGGCAGGTCCATGTGAGCGTCAGATGAAAAGAGAGAACTCGGAGGCTGTACAGTGTGTACACGCCTGTGGGACTGGAGAGTGCTAAACAGTGAACTGTGCGTGCTGAACAAGGATGCAGCCTTGGAACCACAACCAAGTGAGATAGAGAAACAGCTTCCCCCATGGAGGGGCCCTGGGAACGGGTGTAGTCCCAGGCAGGCACCCTGTGTCTGGGCCACATGCCAGCCCTGAGATCGACCTAAAGATCATTGATGTTGGCTCAGAGATAAATATACCAGACTCTCAATGAACAGCTTGCAGCACACGCACACACACACGCACGCACACACACGTGCTTATAACATACAAGAATACCTCATGATGAACCTGTTACTATGGTTTCATTTGGACATCAGCTGTCACGCATCCATCTCTGTCTCCAGTCCACTCAGCTGATATCGGCCCATCCCGTCCATCAGTGGAGGATGCACTGAGTAGTTTCTCACAGTCTTGGACACACGCACACATGCAAGCAGGCACGCGCACACACAGAGCGGAAGCAACACAAGTTGAAGTCTGTGTGTGTGTGTGTGTGTGTGTGTGTGTGTGTATATCTGTTTGCCACGTTTTGCCCAGAGGCACGTCACTGCAGCATCACGAACAGACGGGCGGCTTTATTTAGGCTCTGCTGAGCGCACCGTTCATGACACCGTGTCATGTGGCGCAGTGCCCTCTGCTGACCACTTGTTGCAATGACAACATGAGGACAGGAGAATTTTTTCCGCCCCTCTCCCTTTCTCTCTCTCTGTCACATACACACACGTTTGATACAAATATTGATACATACCATAATGTACAGCTACAGTGTATGCATATGTATTTTCGTGTATATGGTGAAGATGTTCTAAACAATTTTAAAAGTGTTATTCTTAGGCACAATTTAGAAATTTTAGGAAGCAGGAAACTCTATAAAACAATCATTTGATTCATAGTTGATCATTAATTTGTTTGTTTAAAGCTTTAATTAATTTTATTTATTTAATTGAAAGCCAAAAAATGACATAATGCAATAATTTAGTATATTTAATGATATTTTTATGTTGTTTTTTTTAAACTAATAAGCATTTTCTAAACAGCACCATTTAAATATAAACATAAATCCCCACTTTTTAAAATGCATTAGTTGATAGATTGAATATAACCAAAAACAGTGAAAAGGTATATACAGTATATTCCAATACTACACGTTTCTATATATACAGGACGTAGTGTAGAGAGTCTCAGAGTGAGGGCCGGCTCCCCGCGTGTCGGGGCAGGAGCCTCATGGACAGATGCTGCGTGTCGGGTTGGTGCTCCATGGGCTGCTGGGAGAGGTTGTTGGTCTGTGGGAGGCGGTCCAGGCTCAGGCCCTCATGGGGACACACGCTGTACTGGGACAGCAACGTCACCAGGATGGATTTCATCATCACCATGCCGATGTGCATGCCGACACAGGAGCGAGGGCCTGAACCGAACGGTTGGAAGTAACGGCGAGGAGGCTAAAGGAGGAGGAGGAGGACGGAGGTAATTAGGAGTTTCCCATCAGTCCTAGATCTGAAGTAATGCCTCCAAAAAGATTGACACTTACGTTTTTATCAAAGTTTTCCAGGCTGAATTCGTTGGGTTTGGGGAAGAACTCGGTCCTGTGCATGCGACCAACATTCAGAATGATATTTGTGCCCTTGGGTACCCTGTAGCCGTCTATGATGTCATCAGACAGGGCTCGACGCATGGTGAAGTCCACCACAGGGTGGTAGCGTAACGATTCATTGATGAAGCTCTCCAGAACCTGCAGCCTCCGAAAGTCTGCGGTCTGAAGCTCCGTCTGACCTGAAACCAAGAGTAGTCTTTAAAACCATAGATCTCACACCTACACACACACTTCAGTGACCTTCCATTTTCGACTTTACCTGACATGACGGTGTCGATCTCCTGTAGCAGCTGCATTTCCACATCTGGATTCTGCTTCAGGAGCAGCAGCATGAAAAAGACGGTAACAGACAAAGTGTCTGGAGCTGCAATCACCATCTCCAACACACACTGTCTCACATTCTCAGCAGACAGCTCACCTTGGTTCTGAACACACACACACACACACACACACACGCACACACATTTATGTTCATTAGATTTCTTGCCTACAGAGAAAATGAAACACAAAATGAAATGAACTGGAGAAGCCTGGACGGTTTGTGACTCACCTGAGCAAATATGAGTGCAGCAGTGAAGTTGATGTTGTCCAGTTTATCTGCCTGCATTATCTCTCTTCTCTTCTGTTCGATGAGGCTCTCTATGATGTCCTGCAGCTCCTGGCTGTGACATAATAGACATATAACACTGTGTTATAACCCAGAAGGATCGGAAATAAACCACCAAAGGGTTTAATCTTCATGATAAACTGACTCACACTGCAGCCTTGTGTCTGTGCTGCATCCAGTCAAACTTGAAGTAGATGTCTGGTTTGATCAGCACAGTCTGCCAAGCGTCAAAGTATTTCTGAATCTTAAGCATCAGCTCCCGTTCTAGAAATGGAGTAAAACAGAAACATGAGACCGGAACGAGTTTAAAAGACAGAATCTTAAACTGCTTCCTGAAGATGAATGTTCCTCCAAAATAACAGCGATCACATGACAAAAAGGGATAAAAGGTTTAAAATGAGTCACCATTGACCGGCACATCCAGGAACAGTCTGTTGGAGATGTCCAACACGATGCAACGCAGCAGATTGAGGACGTCCACCCGTCCCAAATCGTCCTTGGTGAAGTTGTCCAGGTGTGTCTGTGTGGAGGAAACACACAGTTGCACGGTGTGCTGCAGCCCCGGACCTGTCAGGGCTGGAACAGATCATCACAGCGGGAGTGAGGTCACGTGGAATAAGTCTGGACTGGCTGATGGGCTTGTTGGGGGTCTTACCTTTGTTGAAATAAGTCCGTGTGGTCTTCCACAGGGTGACGTCGTTGTTGAATATGATTCCTCTCTCATTCATGCCGAGGCAGCTGAGTCCCAGTTTGCTCCCAAATCTGGAGGTGTAATGTTGATGCTTCAGCACGTGGTGCACCGCTGATGACCTTGGGACAGAAGGTTCCTATGTTACTTATACAATGCAGCACTGTTATGTCCCAATTTGAGAATTTTTATTATTGCATTATGAAATTTTCATTCATTTGTTCCAAAATCCTATCAGGAAGCAGTTTACTCTTTGTGTTTGGAGACTTTTTGCTTTGAGATATTCTACCAGGCTGCAGATGTTCGTTTCACCGACTGACCCGCTCAGGATGAGGGTCTCCTCTCCGTTGATCCAGACTCTGACTGTGTCTCCGTACTTGTTATTGTAGTAATTGCTGGCTGTGCCTATCCCGGTCCACATGAACCTCAAATATGTCAGAAGAGGCCCCACGCCCAGACAGAAAGAGGGACCTGAAAATGTGATCCACATGGAATCAGTAACCAACACAGCCACCATCACAAATAAAACATAGACGCAGCATGAAACATGAGCGTCCCCCCACCTGGCACAGCCGTCTTTTCTGAGTGGCTCCATGAGAGCAGCAGCAGGAGGACCAGCAGTAATAACGTTCCTGTTCCCACGGGGAGGCCCCGGGACATCACCGCCGTGGTGTTCTGCGACAGGGAGACCAGGTCTGCGATCACAGCATCCAGACCTACGGGAGTCATCGTTCGGTCGCACGCAGAGATCAGACCCATGGGGATGCTGCAGGCTGGTCCAAGAGACTGAAACTGTCTCCACACTCAGCGTTTTCTCTTTATAGGCAGTCTGAGCGGGTTAGCAGCCAGGTCAGGGTAATACAAAAGTCACAACAAAGGGGGAAATGTGTAAACAAGACACGAGTGACCTTGAGAGTTGGATTTGTGCCGGCACACTCGAGTGTGCTGGAGTTAACGTCAGTGGGCTGGTAGAGCTCCATGTTGAAGTCAGATGCGATCATGGGTTATCTTTATATTTTTGTTGCTGTGAGGAGAAGCAGGTTTCAAACTCCTCCTTACAACATCAAACAGTTTTGTTTTCATGGGCACGACTTGTTTGGAAAAGCGCCAGGAGAGCATCTGCATCTGTGGGGAAAAACTTTATTAGCAAATGACGTCACACTTTCACTCGTTTCCACTTATCTAAGGAAGGGAAAGAAATAAGAAGTCCACTGAAGCGCGATTAATTTCAGTTTATGAAATAAACAGCTTAATCTAATAATCATTGATTATGTTATTGAATGATTATTTAAAGGTTTTAGAAAATCGACAAATCCATATTCCCAGATTGACCCATCAGGCCACCAATAGATGCCAAAGCAGAGCGGTGACATTTATTGCTCCAATAAGTAAGTGGTGCACATAATCATTATAATTATCTTAAAAAAAACCCCAGCACATGTATTTATCTTTTTAATTATTTTCAAACAGTATGAAAGGACTCCCAGCTCTTGTAATATATCAGCATAATACCAGCAAATACTGTTTGTAAATCAAAGCATATATCTAACATGTATATACACACATCTCATCACACTACCCAGTACATCTACTTGTGCCAGATTAATTCCATGTGGTCAAATATCCATCAAGTGGCTCAAACTGTGTGACCAGTCATTCTCTGCACTAATTTTATTATTATTTTTTTACTACACGTTGCATTTTGTTTTCTGTGAAAGTTTGTGAGTGTTTTTTGTGACAAAGCTTGTGTTGTTTTGTACCATTTCTTCCGTATAAAGGCCTCTGTGAGATCACTCCCCACCCACACTGCACTGCAGGAATGTGCACTGTTGAAGCGGCTGACTGTGTGCTGAGACGCTGTCTCGATAACGCGGCCCTGTATGACGACCGGAGCCCAGATTCTTCTGCATGATCAAGCAGAGACTCTCACACTCCCCCCTCCGTCCATCTCTGTTCCCGGTCCAGCTGGACGGGCTCCTTATGTAAACAGATGTGAATGTAACCTCATCTCTGTGGTCAACCGCATCTTTATCTCCCCCACATAGTTTTTTGTAGGGCGTTGTGTGGAAATGATCACACAAGATTACAGCCTGCTTAATGAAAGGCTTATAAAAAGTAGGAAGAACAAGTCTGTTAGGGCCAGTTTTTATCTCTTATCATAGATTAAAAATTTTGCTTAATCATTTATTAGCACTAAACTATCCCTAGGTATCCAATGTAAAAGTGTGAAAGCCATAAAATTGGACACCTGACCGTCTTTCTACCTTTTTGGGCTGTTTGGAGCAAAGTAATAAAATGAATAAATGATATCTATAAACAATGCTGGTGAAAATAAAAAATTGGAGATGCAAAGTTTGCATACAGAAGTTTTTTCACCTTTTGTCCAATGAAAACTGTGATAGATTACAGCTCCCATCGCAGAACACAACAATCAAGCTGAGAAAAATGGATCGATGGATGAATGGATAATAATAAAAAAATCCTCAAAAACTATTTAATTTGTGTAAAGTATAAATTTACACATATTTACACAGACTTACTACAGTATTGCAGTCAACTTAATGAAGTATTCAGTGTAATTCTGCTACATCATTGGCTGTAATCAGTTTACTTTTCTAATCTTTCCTGAGGAGAGTACTTTTGTACCTCTTTAGAGTACATACGCTCACCAATGCTGAACCAGGTGAGACAAAATTTTGTTTTGATGATATATACACATATATATATACAGTATATGTATATACAAAACGTTTCCAGGCTGCTGAATCAGCATTATCTCAGCTTCCCAGCTGCTTGTTTCTGTCCTGTTTGTTACTTCACAGCAATTCTATTCTAACTATCCAGGCATATATTTTACTCTATAAGATCCAAACCAACAAACAGAGAAAATACAACCACAGCAATCCAACAAATGCAACGAAGTGAAAAGAAAAGCTAAGTAGCAGATGGAATATTATTATTACCACACACACAGTTTTTGTTGCACGTTTACATTTTTAGGGTAAACAATATATATGTTATTTTTCTTGTCTGATTCTTATGACAGATATTAAAACAGACTAAAAGCCTATTATTATATCATCTAATATACCATTATTGTATTTTCTCATCATGTTGAGCTGATGAATGATGTAATAATACAGCAACTCTTTCTTTAATCATTTTCTGTGGACGATAAAAAGACTGAATCCTCATGAAGATCTGGAGAGTTCAATTATTGTGGTGCAGTTTGACTCAGTCTTCACTTTAAAGAACACGTTCGGAGGTATTGCATAACAAATTGCATAACTGTCCTCAAATCTTCTCTGTCTGTGGTATTTTGAATCCGAGCTTCACGGAAGAGGTCTTTGTTCTCTTCGCACTTCCTGTCTCTCAGATGTTGGATGAGCTGAGAGTGCAGTGAATGGGAAAAAACCGACAAAGAGCTGTCGTCCGTGCTCTTAACAGTGAATTTACAGATGTACGGGGGTCATTCAAGCTGTCCAACAACTGCAGACCTACAGCCTCAGGGCCCCGTAACATCAGCCAACATCAGCCAACATCTCTCTCTCTCTCTCTCTTTGAGGTCTGGCAAGGTAACATGACTCCAGGAGCATGCTCTATATTAATAAAACACACTTAATGAAGTAATCAGTGTACACAGCTGAACTTCCTGTTCCTGCTCTGCTGAGTGAGATGTTACTTTCCTGGCCCAAATCAAAGCTAAGTGAATAAACGATCGTTCTGGCTGCCGGATGGAGGCTGAGACGAAGTGACGGGGCCGAATGCCTGAGGAGAAACCAAGTACCAAGCACAGAACACACACACGAGCCGAGGAGGAGAGGGAGTGAACACACACCACAGAAAGTCCAGGCTCACTACCTGCATCTTAACACATTTTTATCTTACTTTTAAAAATCCTGTATTGTGTCTTTGATGGTTTGTTTTTTCCTGCATGTGAGAACAAAGAAGAAGAAGAAATAAGATTTAAAGGGTGCACATTTTATTTGTAAATTATGTATGTATGTATGCATAATGTGGCACAATCAAAGTAGTAAAAGGGATTATTATATAATGCATTGTAATAATAATAATAATAATAATAATAATAATGTGTTCAGCTTGTAAAAAGGATGAAATGCACACGGCACTCTGTCTGTCTGGTATGATACACACGATACGGTCATAAATGTGACATGTATGCAATATGTATGTGCGAGCACGTATGTATGTGTGTGTGTGTGTGTGTGTGTGTGTGTCAGTCTGCCCACGGCATGGCAGTAGAATGGACTGTGCTGAATTTAAATCAGGTGACTGAACAGGCGGGGGTTTCTTCCCAGACAAGCCTGGAGGATTGTGTAATGCCCACTCCTTCATTATTGGTTTGCATGAACACACACATACACACACACACACACACACACACACACGCACACATACACATACACACAACCCCTGGTCCACTTGGTCGAAAAACACAACAAGGACTGCATTTACCAGTCTGCATTCAGATAGCCCACCCGGGTGGAGCAGAGACACAGAATCAGCAGCTGGACTTCATTTATCGCCTTCAAAGAATCTGGACAAGACCTCAAATTTCAACAAAGGACTTCCTTCCTGTCGGATTAGTTTGGCTTTGGTTGGGTTAACTCGATTTGGATTGTTGGTAGCATCCTGGGCTGTAAGACGTAACTTGGAATTCCTTTGTCCCGTCTGACTTTTGTCCTCTCTGCCCCTCTGAGGACTTTCACTGCTTCACTCCAGTCCGTCTCATCTGTCTGCGAATGTTGAAGCTGGTGAGCGATCCTCGGAAAAGAGGAGGTGAGGCGGTGGCCATGTGGATCCCGACCCCCAGCCTGACTCTCCGTCAGCGCGTGGTGCTGTACGGGACCTGTGTGGTGGCACTGGTGAACTCTGTGGCTCTGCTGGTGCTCCTGGTGCAGCAAAACCAACACCGAGTCCTCTTGGAGCAAACACGAGCCAGACTGACAGAGGTGGAGCAGAGCTCGGTGGTGGAATTCCTCCAGGAGGTGCCCAGGGGAGGAGCGGGGATGCGGACGAGCGCGGCGGGGCAACAGCCGTATCAGTACCAATACCAGTATTCTAGAAACAAGAGGAGCGGAGAGGAGGAGAAGGAGCAGCAGCAGGAGCTGACAGAGCTCAGTCAGGATGTGGAACAGGAGCTCCACCACAATCTCAGCCAGGAGGTGGAGGAGGAGATGGGGAAGAAGATGAAGCACAAGCACAGACACAGGCACAACTACCACAAGGCCCACGTGCAGGATGACATGATGATGATGATGACCTACTCCATGGTCCCGGTCAGTCCGAGACACCTGTAGGGAGCAAAAAACAGGGACAGACATCAGAAAAGACAACATCTGGAATAATTTGGGCTTTCTTTCTCTCTCTCTCTCTCTCTCTCTCTCTCTCCCTCTCTTTCTGTCTCTCTCTTTCTTTCTTTCTTTCTTTCTTTCTCTCTCTCGTTCTTTCTTCCTTTCTTTCTTTCTTTCTTTCTTTCTCTCTCTCTGTTTAGATCAAATTGTTGATCGACATTTGTAACAGCACGAAGGGCGTCTGCATCGCTGGTAAGTCTCAGCCTCTTTGCTTCGAATCCTCCTCAGAGCAGCGTTCTGTATTTTCTAACATACATGTGCATTCTGTTGCAGGACCCCCAGGACCTCCCGGTAAGTGAACCATCAATTATGTTAAAGTGTAGACGCGTGTCTCTTTTGCGGTTTATTGACCCAGATCCTGCCTCCAAACAGCTAATGGTTTTGGTGTTTTTTTGTGTTGTCGTAGGCGTGCCTGGCGTGGACGGTATGCCCGGACACAATGGCACTGATGGCATCCCAGGACAGAATGGATCGCCTGGGGAGGATGGGAAACGAGGTAAAAGAGGTGAGGAGAGCTTGGCCTCTATTCAGCCTTTACACAGCGTCCTCTATTTGTGCCTTCGGCCACATTTGGCCTTTTTAGTAAAGAACGCCGGTTAAACCGACAGTCAAAGAGAACCGCGTGGAGTCGCAATTCATAAAAGGCTGAAGGAGGAGTTCAAACATCCTCCGCTAATATTATTCATGTCTGTGGTTTGGGGCTTCTGCTGAATGGGCCTGAAACGTCTCTGCCAGTCTTCTCCCACTTCACTCATTTTGTGGACGACGTGATTCACCCTGAGAGGTCAATGGAATGAGTCACCGCCCTCACAGTAGGCAAAGTGTATGAATGCAATCAGGGAAACGTTTGGTCCATTTACTTCACAGGGCCACCGGGCGACAACGGAGAACCGGGTGAAAAAGGAGAAAAGGGCGAGCCGGGTTCCCCAGGAGAGAAGGCCCAGCCATTCAATGATGTCATCGTAGAGGGCGAGTAGAGGAGTTTTACTCAGCCAATCATTTCATGTCTCAGCACAGACATACTTTAAGTCTACAGGCGTTAAATCTTTACTGTCATACAGGTCCTTCAGGTCCTCCAGGACCTCCAGGGCCTCCTGGGGTTCCTGGTCCCATAGGACCACCTGGACCTCCAGGTCCCCAGGGACCTCCGAGAAACAGGCACCAGAGAGCCAACTTTCATGCTGCGCAGACCATGGGTGAGATGACCTGTGTGTAGTGCTGTCTTCAAATAGTTACCATGGATACCTGCAACAATAATAATAATAGTAAAACAACAACAACTAAAATCTAAAATGAATTTCACCGTGACAGGGCCGTTACACAGTGTTCCAAACGATGAAACCTCACCTGGGAAGGAGGCGGGGAAACAACAGGAGAAAGGAGCAAAGAAGAAAGGTAGGAACTTTATCCAAACTCCACGTGGACCGGCCTGTTCCTGTTTACCTCAGTACCGTTGTGATCTGAAGGTTTACAGCTCAGCTTGTGTGTATTGACGTGCGTTTGGTTTGACCCTCAGAGTGCCTGATCAAGTCGCTGATCAACCCCAGGAACGTGACCAAGATGGAGAGCACGTTCGGCGCGTGGATGAAAGACACGGCTCGGATCAACGACGAGCGCATATGGGTGGCAGAGCACTTCTCTGGTGGGTTGTAGAAGACAGACGGACGGACGGCAGAGGAGAGATTATTTTGGATTATTTTTTTGGATTATGATTGGTTTGTTGGTGTGCCTGTTCCTCCCCAGGTCGTGTCATTAAGGAGTATAAGAGCATCGCCTCCTTCCAGAACAACAGCAGCGACACCGTGGACGTCAGGAAGTTCTACCAGGGCTGCGGCCACACCGTTCACAACGGTTCCATCTACTACCACATCGCCGGCACGTCCAGCATCGGCCGGTGAGACGCTCGGCGCAGAATGAGACGCCTCGCTGTGATTTGGTAACTGAATTTTGTCCTTGTTGCTTGTGCGTTCCCAGATTTAACTTTCAGTCCAAAAGGCTTCACACGCTCACCATCGACAACGCTCTGTACCACAACCTGGCCTATCTGCTCCAGAACTCCAAGACCTACTTCAAGCTGGCCGGAGACGAGAACGGCCTGTGGCTCATCTTCGCCTCCAGCGTGGATGAGAGCGTGATGGTGGCCCAGCTGGACCAGAAGACCTTCTCCGTCACCTCGTACATGAACACCACCTACCCCCGCGCCAAAGCCGGAAACGCCTTCGTCGCCTGTGGAGTCCTGTACGTCACCGACACCAAGGACACGAGGGTCAGCTTTGGCTTCGACCTTCTGAAGGGCAAGCCAGTCAACGTGACCTTTGACTTGAGATCAGCAGGCGGAGTGTTGGCCATGCTGTCCTACAGCCCACAGGACAGACAGTTGTACGTGTGGGACCGAAGCTACGTCAGGCTCTATGTGGTCCATTTTGTCTCTGATGATTGAGCGTTTCTACACCTACACACTCCGAGAACACAAAGACATTTATATGAGCGTCATCTGACTGGCGGCAGAAACCGTGACGACTACCAAACGTTCCCTCGCATCACTGTAGAGCGATCATATCCAAGTTTTCAACACGTCTACGTTCAAAGCCTCCAAATCAGAGTTGATGTAGAAAATTAGTCAGCTGACGTGTAATTCCATTACGATCACGGTAAAGAGGAAAACCGCGATTTTAATCAATAATTACCGTCAGCTTCACTTTTGTGCTGTATTTATCATTTTCCCATTGTACATGAGATATTTTGGAATGACTAACGGTGTGAAAATGTTTTTGTATTCGTGTTTTACCGAAGTTGATCTGATAACGTTTGATTTCCTGTCCTTTGTGAGTTGATTATTCCCTATATTTGCATGATATTTGAGTTTGGAGACATATATTCACGTCATGGTCCGTAGTCACGTCCTACTATTGACAGTAAAGAAATAAACAGCGTCAAATCACCCTGATGAAATAAAAAGAATTTATTCACTTTACAAAGGTAAAACTCTGACCATGGCCTGTTCTCTCACACACCTCCAGATTCAAGTGCCCTAGTGTCTTCGCATGTAGTTGGCTCCTGCTGCAATAGCTCCACACAGCCACTCATACACACATCGGACACTAGTCGGACTGTTGGTGAAACACTAAAAGATACATACATTCCACATAGTGGGCAGAAAGAGGGAGAGAAACACAAATCTCTTTAATAAATACCATACATACACCGAACAAAAGTTACAACTAATCCAGCTGGTATGATACAAACCAAAAAATAACAAAAATGCTTTTATGTTTGTACAAGTTGTTGTGATAATTCATATATATTCA
>OMNV01012898.1:0-35869 GCA_900303265.1 Brotula barbata
GGGGTAGCAGATCTTAATAGGGGTAGAGTTGGGTGACTGGGTATGCTGTGGGGACTCTGATGACTGGGACAACTACTGAGGGCATTCTGGAGGGGAAACCTGAGGAAAGGCAAAGAAAAAGAGAACAAAAGGAACTCAAATGTTGAGATGAGGTGATGAATGGGTCTAGTGAACGGACTAGATTATTGTTCAGGATATTTTCAGTAAAGATCTTACCATAGGCAGGGAGGGTGCCTGCAGGGCTGTAACCGTAGGGAGGACCAAAACCTACGAGGAACAAAGAGACAAGACGGAAAGTCATGCACTCCAGTGGAGCTCGAATGACCAACAGTAATGAGCTTCGCTTGGATGGTTTACACTGAAACATTCAGAATGGGAGAACGTGTCTGAGAGCTGCACCCCCAACCATTAAAAACACCCAGAGATAATCTCAAACTTTGACTTCCAAACTGAACAGTAACTATTATCCCACCTTGGCTCTGCAGCTTTTCACATGAGTAAAATCAATACATATTCAAACAATCATCAATCATCAATTATCTCTATTTGACACACTGACATGTTAATCATTTGATGCCATCACGCACTTGTTCGGAGTCGAAAGCGTTCCGGTCGGGTGTTACCTGGAGGGATGTATCCATGAGTTGGTGTGGTGCTGATGTAAGGGGCTCTTGGGATAACGGGGACACGTGGAGGACGGGCAGCGAGAGCCGGCAGGGTGAGCACCGAGGCTACCGGACGCTTTGGCTATACACACACACACGCACACATGATAGGTTTATGCAAATGATGGAGTGTACAGTAAAACAGTGCAGTAGCTTCTGGGTAATTCTGTAGCTTCATTAACCACTCACAGGCAGATTGGGTCGTTTCTTCTTGTTTACGGTAGATTTGGAGCCGGAGAACAGGCTGTTCAGGGCCGCTAAGGCAGCACTGGCCTTGGCTACTTTCTTATTGGGCCCCGTCCCGCGAAACACCTGCTTGTCCACCTCCACCTGTCGCACAATAGAACTCTAAGTTAGGGGTTCACATACAGATCTGCTTTTTGTGTCTTTGTCTGTATTGCTCACAGTGATGACCTGACGTTCCCGGTCAAACAGTGGAATTCTCTCTTTGTGTTTTTTGTTGATTCTGTTCCATCTTTCAGTATTACTGTTAACTACCCACTCATTCATTGCACATGCAAACGACCAGTTGCGACCGTTTTTGTAACAAACTGGAAAAATGTCGCCTCCGAATCCAAATCCTCCAAAAAAGGCGACAGAAACATCGGTTTACAATACCAAATGGGATTTTCTTTAAACTAGACTTCACACTCCTCAATTTAGAAACAAACATGTTAATGCTCATACGTTCCAGATTGACTTGTTCCAAACTTTCATGAAAATAATGTGACGCTCACACCCAGTAAAATATTCATAACTGCGTTCTGTTCAACGTTATTACACCAAAGACTCTGGGCGGTTTTTATCCAGACTGACACATTTAGTACACATAGAGTACACATGTGCATGCTTCATACAGTATACACATTACACACACTGTATAATGTCTCAAACTAAACTGGCAATGTATTACTGAATAAATATTGCACTAATAGAGCCAAAACCAAAGCCTGTTACCTCTATAATGAAGCGTTTGTCATAGCTGCTGCCACTCTCTGATATCAGTTCGTACTTGAGACCACGTCGTTTCTCGTTCAGTTCCATTACAGGATTCTTCCCTCCGGCCGTCAGGATCGGACCTGGAGCTCTGGACTACACACACATGCACAAACATTAATCGTCTCCGCTGAAGTTCTAATGAATACATTTCAGGGTTTCTACCTCTTTTTGAGCACTACGACCATTTGAATGAAATTTTTGAGCGTTTTAAAACCGTGGCCGTGATCGCATTGCATGCCCGTCGCATTTCCGGTTATCATCTCTGCGAAAGGTCACTAATTGTGTGCTGCCATCACTCGAATCTGAATGTGCACTGGTGAAGATTCATGGCGTTTTCATGTGTGTGCCTCTTCCCCACCTCCTGTGCGTCTGTGGAGGAGGTGATGGAGGTGGAGCTGGAGCTGGTCGACATCCTGTCGTTCTTGCTTTCACCATCTGACTTCTCGTCAGCACTGAGTGAATCTATGTCTGCATCGCTGCCCAGCACGTAGCCCAGTGCTTGTAACGCCTTCAGCAACATGCAAAGAAACACACACACACAGTACATTAAAAGTACAAAAGCCCATTGTACAAATGTCATGTGGAACTACAAAAGGAACAGAAGGACCCAATCATACACAGAACAACATAATTATACAAGATACTGACAAATTGTGAAGAATCAATTAAAAGACAATTATAATAGATTCTTTTGGCTCTTTGTTTTGTTCTTTCTACATATAAGAGGGAACAATATGTGTCAAGTAAATTATTAAACTATCAAATGGTACCAACATCTATCATTAAATTGTGATCCACTCATGATAAATTACACAAAGCATCTATTATATCGTTGCTACTGCACAGAACACGCCAGGTCCCAAGAAGTTCACGTCCTCAATCCAGGAGGAAGATGCGTGGTGAAAAAAAGAAAATGAAACCGCACCACGCCGTCCTCTCTTTCAGCTGCCCCTGAGCACGGTGCCCGACCCAAAGTTTTGGAGCCGTAAGCAGCCAACAACACAAAGCGTGGCTGTGCTGGGCGGCTCTGAAGTGTGACTCTGTGACTGAACAATGTGAAGCAGTACGGTGTGAAAAAGAGCAAGTGTGAATCGAAACTCACCACGTTAAACAAAAACTTGTTAGAAAAAGCATTTCTCAAAAAACATTATATATTTTTTTCTCTCTTCTAGGTCTTATGATTATATTGCGGGCACGCTTTTATCACTTGTTAACCTTTACAATTAGCAGTCTAACTCCATCAAAACACATTTAGCACACCACCCATATAATCAGTTAATATCTCCAGCATCTCTTAATTAAATATCCATCCATCTGTCCACCTGCTGCACGGATTAGATCTTAAATCACATTAAGTATATCCATCTTAATTGCTTCCATTTATCTGCTTAAACATTTATGGAGAGCCTAAATCCTGTCCTGCTGTCGGTGCCATCAATTCACAAAGGCAGCTCGTCACGCAAAGACCGTGGCAGCGACGGAGAGTAACTGACAGTACATTGGACTTGATCAACTGTATAATCAGCTGTGTCATATATCATGAATACGTGTGAATGAATTGCTCCGAGTAACAGACTTAGATCACGGGAACCCATCTCAGACTCACCTCATCCTGTGGTTGTCTGTGAGATGTGATCGTGTGCGAGAGGTACAGATTCAGACACAGCTTATGGCACACCGTTAAGGACAATGAGGACAAATATTCATAGTTCTGAGTGTGTGTGTGTAAACGCATTGACTGAGTGAGTGTGAATTTAGATATTGTCATTCACAAATGGCCTCTCAGACCTTATACCAGCTGCTAGAGTGTCACCTGCTCCGATCACATGAAATGAATTCAAGCAGCGCAGTCGATTTGAAATATCACTATATTTCTGTATTATTTAAAAAAAAAAAAAAAGAAACCGGTGAGACTGAGGGACAGAGAGACAGAAAAAAAGTTGGCATACAAAGAGAGGAAAGGCTGGTACAACGGGTGATTACACCAGGGTTTGTGTATTTGTACATTTGTTTGTATATTTTAAGTTAGTCAAACATTGATCTAATATATAATCAGGTGTGGCGTAGAAACTGTAGTGGTGGAAAGACCGTAGTGAGTGGCTTTATCAGCATAAATATTCAGATATTCCCAGGGTGCAATTGTGAATTAATAATATACTGCATGTGCAGCTTTGAATATAATCTGCCCACAAGTCATCCAAACTCATCACTTTGTCTCACTGACAGTTTTGAGCCTTTCATCGTGATTTTCAGCATCTGTGAAATGACACCCGTTTGGTGGCCTGGGATGGTATCGTTGCAGTGTAGCACCTAGGTAAATTATTTGTCACAACACACGTCTGATCACACTGGACTCTAAAATCAAAGTTATCAAAGTCCTAGACCTGGCAAGACCACGAGTCCCTGCCCCTTTAGAGGAGCCTTCTTCTTCTCTGGTAATTATATTTGGAAGGAACCATCCAAAAACCTCCAGAGACAATACAGAGAGTGGTTTACCCTGCCAGCTAAATCCCTGTGCTGAGAATGCATAAATGACATCCCAGAAGTGGAGACATTGTTTCATTGAGGTTAACTGTGGCCCGTTCATACCTTGAGGGCTACTTGTAGCTTAGCAGTTCGCTTAGAGTTCCCGGTGGCCTGGTACGTGGTTCCCTGGATCTCCACAGACATGGTGAAGACCGGAGCGTGGACCGGCCCGGACTGGGACAGCAGGTGGTACTGGAGGCCCGGTTGAATCTGGTTTAGACGCATCAGCGCGTTCATGGGGTGGTTTGGGTCTGTCATCCTCCAGTCCAAGGCTAAAACAGAAAGGATGCTAATGTCAGCTACGGATAGAAACGATGGATTGGATGTTACCATCTGGACCGTTCCCCTGCTGCTCTTTTCTGTGGGATAAGTTGGGCACCGGCGTCTACAGAGGGTCGGTGGTGACAAAATTGTGCTTGTTTCTTTGAGTTTGCTTGAAAGTATTATTTGAATTGACATTTTAAAACATTTTTGAGTCATAAAAAGTCTGGCCTGTTTAAATGATATTAAAAATATAGTTGTCCCAAAATAATACGTCAAAATGAATGCCGGAAAATGTCAGAGTGGAGAAAAGATTTCAAACCTACTAAATAGTGACCGATTTCTTCGACGAGGATTCAATTACAGATCTGCTGATAATAAGTAATTGGAAAATGACCATTTTAGACATGAATACAAAACTCTGAAGCGACTTCAACTGGTGGACACCCAAATCTTAATGATCAGTTGAAGGATGTTAAATGCCATTGGGCCCGTGTTACACTGATGACACACTCGGAGCCAGGGACAGGGGGACTCTAAATGCAAAGATTAGGGGATAACACCAAAACACCGATTCAGGTTTTATTGTGAGTGAGCTCTGTGTCAAGCCAAAATTACCAGATTTCAAATTAGCCTGTGGTTATTTTTAGTTTAGAAGTTGTCAGTCAACCAAACCAGTTTGTGAGGCTTACAGGTGCACACGCTGCTGTTCTCAGACCCAGCAGGGCCACCAAATCCCCACATTTCAAAGGAATTATTGAAACAGGCACCATAACTACATTTAAAAGTGCATCTTTCATGCTTCAGAAGGAACCATTCTTCTGTTCTTCTATTGTTGGAGTTTGAGGTTTGGTTCACATTTGGCTGTGAATCTTGCTGACCAGAGAAAAGTAGAGGAAACTTGGCGACTAGATTCAGAGTTTCTCTCAACTGATGACAAAACAAACTACTGACAAGTGTTGTGGATAATGTGTAATGTTTTCTTTCCTTACGAAACATCCACTGACGTTCTCTGCGTTGTTGGCTCGTGTCTAAGTGAGCAATCGCTGCGAGCCTCCGACAAGCACTTCAAGACTCAAGTGGCATCCTAAAGGTATGAATATAAATATGGATGAAGACGGAGTGTAATAAAATGAATGCGAGGGCACTGATGGGCAGGTGCTGGGAGGGAGAGAGGCGTGGTGTTATGCCCCGAGTGTGTGTGCGTGTGTGTAGTAAGAAACAGAGCGATAACTGGGTGCCAGTCAGCCTGAAGCAGCAGTATTAATCTATTAATCTCACTCTATCACTGCCTCCTTGTCACCTCCTTAGAACTGGAAGCAGATGAGTGTTTCCCGGGAAACAGTGAAGGCCGATTTAATTACTATGACACCATCCTGTCGGGCAGGGTGGAGAGAGAGAGAGAGAGAGAGAGAGAGAGAGAGAGTAAATGTTCTGCAAACAGTTGCAGGTGAAGCAAATAAAAAGGAAAGAAGGCGTGTTTAACGATTAAAATGAAACCTCCAATTTGTAAAACTTAAATGAATTAAAGCACTTAAATATGTTTGCTTTGTCAATGAACAACTGGATTGAGAGGATGGAAAATGAAATAAAGATATGACACTGAAACCAATGAATAGAGCTTCCACTGATAAATCATCAAACAGTTACAGTATATGGGAATAAAAAGAATAATTTCATGATTATATAACCCTGTCTGACTTTTCCTCTTGAAGTTGGATAATCTGTTCAGCCGGTCTAAATGTTGGGTTATGGGCTTACTGGCACATCAGCGTTCTGTGGGTAATATTTACCAATAATTTTCATCAGTTTTTAAGGTGCACTGGAGATTCAATGACATACACAGTAGAGCTGATTGATCGTTACTGAGGGAGATGAAACTTCACCTGTGTTAGAAGAGCGAGAACTCACTGAAGACAGGAGGTCTCACACACACAGAGCGAGAGAGGGAGTGAGAGGGAGAGAGAGAGAGAGAGAGAGTGAGTGGGAGCAAGCAAAGGTCAGAAGTCAGCAACAATATTGCCTCGAATGGCTGAATGATAAATCTCTCATTCAAGGTTGTTGTTTTTCTTCTTTTTCTTCCCTCCCTCTCCCACTCTTTAATTAGATGGCAGATTATTTTGGAGTTCACAATCCTGCGTCATGTAGAAGCTGCTAATTGTACATTGATCGCATATTAATTTTTTTTTTTTTTTATAGATTCAGTTTAAACGTTGGATTTATAGCATAATTCCAGGAGGTTGGATTACTTTACTCATTTCCTCTGTAAGGCTGACGGTCTTAGCTGTTCACTTCTACATATACTGTACATGACTGCTGCTAGTCTTTAAAGCTTGCAGCAGCTGATCCTTCATTCATATTCCCTGCACTGTGGATGTGGTCATTTGCACCGTGAGGATGATTAAATGCTCTGCCAAATTGAAGCGACATAACATTTACGTGTCTGGCAGACATTTACATTGGGTTCAGTAAATGAGTCCATTTAGAGAGACATATTCACTCTTTAAGCACATGTAGTCTGGTTTTGGCCAACTACTGTGTATTCATTTAGTTAATACACAGTCCAAATCCAAAGTGCTATGTTTTATATATTTAATATTGTCAACCAACTTTATTTTACTACTTCATTCTTTAAACGAAGACGCATAAGTCAATTTCACCCTCAAGGATGCTATTTAAACTTTTTGTTTCAGTGTGCCTGGATGAAGAGCTAGATGTAGGAAAAACTGTGGACATCAACACTGGTCTGGACATAATCTCACTGACTCAGACATTTTCGATCCAGCACACAGAAGTGGATTGATTCCTGAGAAAGGTTCGGTCTGATTGCACACGTCTTTCAGCTCCTTTTCCACCTTTTTCACTCTGCTGCAGATATTTAGAGATCTGATTCCTCCAAACTATTTTCTGCACCAAGGAAGACACATCACCTATGATCTGGCACCTCAACTGAGTCTTGAAGCATGCATTTGTCATTTTCGTTTTTAATCTATTCATGACGCTTTGCCATGATGCGTGCTGCCACCTTTGGATGAAGATACATGCAGAGCTGGTGATACGATGAACTTTTCCAGGACTTCATCAGTGATGATCTAGCTGGTGCGACAGATGGGGATCACACCATACACTGACGATGAAAATGATTTCTGATTAGTACTTTAACTGTTGACATGGAGAAAGCGACGAAAGTCCGCCATTTGGACATTTTTTCACATCCCTATTAACTGCTCGGAGAACTCGGAGCTCCGTCTGGGCTTCTGTGTGTGTGAGTGTGTGTGTTTCTGTCTGCCTCAGAGCAAAGAAGGTGGGAAATATTATTTGTTTTGGGGGCCTCCGCCTCATAGTCAATTGTAGGCTGAAGGAAAAGAGACGAATGTTGAAATAACTTTGCAGGACAACACAAGATTTTCCAAGACATTTTAGTTTTTCTCTCATTTTCCAGGTTTTCCAGGAAGCATGGATTGGATTTCTTTAAGATCAGATATCAGATTTAAAAAATATGTCTGCATTCAGGTGAGGTAAAAGCTGTCCATTTTTCTTCTTCTTTGATTCGAAAAATAACTGAACAGCAGGCAGCTATTTTTCCTGTCAGATTCTTTTCATCTCCACCTCATAGACGAGCCCATTGATTTATAAGAAAGTCTCAGCTTCAGTAAACACTTCTTTGAAGTCAACTAACTCCCTTTTGCACATTTTTTTTCCAGATTCCTTGTCAATGAGCTGCTCATTTACAGTCCACTGTTGTTTACGCCTATCCAGCACGTACCCAGTAAATACCAGATACCTTTTGACTTTTTCATTAAGAGCAACTCAGACAAATTTAAAAAAAATAACAAATTGCTCAATCAATATCCATTTATATGTGGTTTAAGGACAAACACACCGTCACCTACAGGGTTTGCACATCATGTGGTGAGTTTCTGAAGCCTGATCTTTTTAAAATAAAGGCCCGTATAGATGCTATATAGACCAAACTTCATGGTTGTCAGCAATGAAATATAAATATTGAGAGACAAATGTGAAAAAAAGTCAATGTCAAGAGTTGCCTTTGTGTCGATGTGAGACAGCCAAAGGAAATGTTGACAGGCAGAGTAGTTTAGGAGTCACATATACACACGTATAACACGAATACAAGGATGTTGCTGAGGTTCAACAGCTTGTGTTTCTCATGTGCGGTATATAACGTGTCTGCTAGTGTACATGTGTGTGTTGGACAGAGTGTCATAGATGGTGCCACATGCTCACATGAGAAAGAGACAGGAAGAGACGGAAAGAGGCAGAGCTCCATAGCTGCTCATCCGCATACTTTTTGTCCTGCTCGGCACCTCACAATCTGACATGCATCAAAATGGATACCGTACGGGCTAACAGAGACACTGGGCCATCTCACACGGATGGTCAAAGTCACCTTTCATCCTCTTGATGAAGTCTCTGTCATCTGTCCCCGCATCCTCTCGAAGCCTCTTCTGACAGCTGCCTGCTGAGCCAAAAACACAGATCACATCACCGAGCACATCCAGTATCATACAACTGATATATTCACAGACAGCAAACGCACACATATTGAAACTCAGGTTATACTATGTGTTTATACGAGCAGATATAAAATGCTTACCAAGAAGATAAAAAAAAAAATCAAGATAGGATTGAGACCCAGAAATTGTGCACATAAATACACTAACAAGCCCAACTATTCAAACAGCTGTAGTAATACATATTCATAGAAAAAGAGAGTAAAGGAACACACAAATACACACCCAGAGAAGAGGTATGCACACAGAGAGATAGGGATGAACACACACATGCAGACACACCTTCTAAAAGTCTTGGTGAGGGTTTGCTGGCGGGGAGAGGATCCATATTCAAGACCTTGTAAAGCTGTCCAAAAGCCAGGAGGCGTAACGCATGCTGAAAAACAAGCACGCACGTGTGCACACACACACACACAAAAATGTCAGACAGAATAGGGTCACATCACTATATCGATGAAGAAAGTGCACAATCACTCACTGCACTGGCAGGAGAGAAACGTGAGAACCAACAGGCAGCAGCAGCAGTGATACCATTTATAGTTGGATCAATACATTTAATTATTAGGGAAACTTGTCTGAGAGGCATAGCATTCATGTAAACTAACTAATTCTGCTGGGAATAGCTTCATGCAATATGGAAGGCCGGAACAAACGATCTCTGGGCACAAAATAGGAAGAAAAAGAAAGAAAATTTTCCCAGACTTCCATTTCTGCCAGCATCATTTTACTCCTGGGAGGCAGAGAGAGAAAAATGTAACTGTTTGAGTGTCGTCCCATTCCTTAGCGCTCAGCCCACATACACTGCCTGGGGGTAGTCTTTGTTGTTTCATGTGGTGTATAGTATGCAGTAACAGTAGCATTAGTGGCAATGTGGGTGTAAATGGGGAAGAGTGTTCCCACGCTCATTAGGCGCTTAATTAGGCAGCCTGTTCATCATGACTCCCCAGCACCGAGGGCCTGCTGAGCGGAGGTCAGTGTCCAGGCTTGTGCTGTGGCCACTGAGCTACAGTATATACGGTGCTGACGTGAGCTCAGGGCTCCACTGGTGCAGCTGGAGAATCGCTTTAAATAGATCTCCTTCAATCAATGTAACAGGGGACTGTTACGCTACCATTTTCATAGAAGAACTGCTGACAATGGTGCAGTGGCCAATATAGAAGTACATCCGACAGGATGTTTCAAGGTCCCCAGAGCTACACGACTTTGGAGGCTTTCTTTTCTCAAAGCTTCAGCTTTATTATAAGCAGGAGGCTCGTTTAGCTTGCGTGGTTGAAGCCATAGCTCATAGAGTATGGCATTTAGAAAGTGCCAAAACAGGGACAGTGGTAGGAATAAAAGATAAAGTTAACAAATAACGTTGACGTACATTCACTAGTTTACATGCACACGACTCAATTTGTGTCTGTACTCTGATTATGGCAAAATGCAGGTATGATGTGTACATGAAGGGTATTATTAGGACATCATTTACTACATATACAGGACTTGTTACCTTATAAACATATGAGGGAAAGGACACCAGCTGAGAAAATGCATGCTGAGGAGGCTAACTGGATTATAAGACAATGGATCCTTTACATTCTCGACTATATCAACTGAACAATTGCATAAACTTGGTCTGGTTCTCAGACCAAATCAATTCATGCCCATGTCAATCCACAATAATTATGGTTTTCACAACACATTTGAGACAAAAGTGGATTCAATAGGTTAATCAGAGCATAATCAAAATTTTAATGTGCATGTAAAAGTGATGAGTCAGTCAGACTGGCCTCTGTGTAAAATGTCAAAAAACAATGGCTCATTTTTGGTTGAAATGTGAAGTTGCAAAACCTTGCAGGATTAAGAGCAATGCAGCAGAAAACTGGAAAAGCTGACAGACCAACACTATGACCTGATGTGTAGAGCTAACTGACCTGAGCGCTGTGCGTGATGGAATCAGCCTGCTGGGCACTCAGGTTGGATAGGACGTCTGTAGGTTCCCGTTCACAGGGGTCATGGACTCCTGGGCCCCCTGAAATACAAAATGACATGTGAATGTTCCTACAGAGTTCTGCCTCACAAAGGACAGGATGTGCTACAATGAATCTTAAGCTCAGGCTTGTTTAGCCCTACAGGAAAACACACAAATAATATGCATTGAAACCAAGTGAAACAATTTTTCAGACATGCTGGAGATATAATGATGTTACTCTGGTTGGACCAAATAATTTGTATATTAAAACCATGTAAGTCAACCTCTAACAGTCAAAACTAATCCCTCTGAAGTACATTTAATCTTTTGTGGAATTCATATAAATGATTGTAGATAATTTAAGTGTAGCTCGTCCATATGTACTAAGATGAGAATACTTTTACTTCTGTATTTTTCATACATGGCGGAAGCACCAACAGTGATATCAGCAGATATTAGTGCATCGTCGTTGTCATTACCCTCATGGGGGGCTGCTGGGAAGCACTGAGCACTAACCTGGCAGGAGAATCCCTGAGGCAACACACTCCATGAAGCGGCGCAGCGCCTCGCCAGGTCCCAACGGCCTGTTACAGGTAGCTATGGCCTTTTCACAGATCAGCTCCAAAGGCTGGTGAGGAGAGAGACAAACACAATCAACGTCTGTCATAATTTTGCTAAAGGAGACCGGGATTTACTTCAAATCCTGCTCTTGCACACCTATGGATCGACCGCGACAGTGGCCAAGTTGAACCGTACATGACACAGATATATGTGACATAATTTCATTTCAAAACCAAAGACTGCATTTCACACTATGTAATGGAACAGCAAAAATAAATTTCATCTTGTTACCCTTCAAAATGCTGGTACTGTATGCATCTCTACTGATGCCCCCCAATTCCCATTTGTTCTGACGTTTGCCATTCTGAACCCGTCTCCGTCTCTTACCCATCCTTTGAGAGGCTGCCACACAGGCAGTCTGTTGCACATGTCTGTGAGAATCCGCAAGATGATGACACAGGACTTCAGATCAGTTACTCTGGCCTATGGGGACAGACAGAACTTGGTGGTAGCACGAGGAGCATAACAACAAGCAATCGGTCCGGGTGAAGAGCAGACACTTGGCATGCAATATTTAAGCGGTATCCTTCCTTCGATTGTGGAACCATCGTAACAATCAAATAAAACAATCAATTAATCATTGATAGCTCTTGCGGATCAGACTCAATATTAAAATACCCCGCATTCGTTTACATCTTTGAAGAGCCATAATAACTAACAATTGAGAGAAACAGTTCTTTTTCCAACAGCGTACAGAAAGGAAGAGTGTGAACAAATCATTTCTCCCACAAAGGGGTCATGACTGCATTTAAACATTGCAACAAACTCTTGCACTCCACTCTAATAGACTAGTCATGTGGAGAAAGCTTTGTCAGATCCCTTTGCTAGAAAGTTAGGTACCCTAGATGTCCAAAATTTATGTTGACGGCTGTTTCATTTTCTTTTCTTCTGTTCTTAGAAATAATTGCTACCTTCTTTCGAATAATCAGCATCACTTGAAGAGTTATGTTTTGAGTTTGTTTGAGTCCTAAAGGTCGGCGCACTCAAAATGTTCCTCTCAAGATTTCGGTTGTGCTAAAAGGAGGTTCTTAAGAAATTACAGGACAAAAAGATGAAAGTTGAAATAATTTAGGGAACTTTTTCTTTTTTTTTTTTTTGAGGACATCATTTTCAGCCATGGTGTGTCATCTGTGCTTGAATTTCCTTTACTGTATTTTTACTGTATACTCCTGTGCCTGAATATGAAGAAGCTAAGCCCCTCTTGTACAGCTTTACCTCCTATCCAAAGTCAAAGCCCTCTTCCCTGACACTTGGCATTTAGCTTTTTTCCCATGAGGGAATCTGTTCAGTGCTCCACGTCATCCTTGTCTCCCTGCGGCACCAACATCTCTGAAATGCCAGGAAAGAAGAAATGTTGGCTAATCTAAAAACTAGGGGAAAGATCACTAAACAAGGCCCGTTATTTTTTTTTATAATATTTCTCTTTGACACACATATCGTAGAGTCGTCTACAGCATATTGCGCTCTTACCAGAGGCAACAATGTTCTGTTGTTACACTACAACTATGGGTACAGTCAAGCTGTACTCACATGGAACCATTTGGCATGTCGGAGTGAAGCCAGTGCAGTCAGGCACCTCTGCATGTCCAGAACATCCTTTTCTGCTTCGTCCACCTTTTGAGCAGCCTCCTCTGGAGAGAGCAACACGATGAGACACAACAGACTTAGCACAAGCATGCTGACCTGCTACACGCAGACACAGACACACGGGCAGCAGGGTTGGACGGCTAATTATTAGGCAAATCCACTGATCTGACCAAATGAGCTAGGAGGGGGAAATTTGAGAGATTCTGTGATTTTCTGGGAGAGGGGAAGATTCTCATGCACAAGGCAGGATCTTTCATAACACTGACAGGAGGAACCGGAGTAGACGTGAGCGCATGCGTCTTGCTGCCCGGCCGGAGTCTCACTCTAGATGCAGATCAGTGGCTGAAGGCAATGGAACACGCCAGATTAGTGTGTTATCAATTACAGCGCAGGACGAAAATGAGAGCATGGCACAAGCTCAGGACCACAAGCCAGATTGGAGAATAAAACCACTCTTTAGAACATGGAGATAGTTTGATGAATATAAACAAGAAATACTGGCTCAGGAATGCCTCATACTGGAGAGAAGCACATCAGCAGTGGTCACACATCGGCAATTTAACTTAAAGGAAAAGTCATTGGACTTTTAGCTTTCTCTGCATTTTTATAGAGCGCCATGCTAGTATTTTCACTCTTGCGGGGTCGATCAGATGTTTATGTTTGACTGTAACAGTCTCTCCACACCAGGATCCTGTGGGGAGCACACCTGCCATGACTTGAGGGCGAGCCATGGGAGAACGGCAGCAGAAGAAGAGTGACAGCAGATGACAACAACAACATAAACATCTGAGAGTGAGAATGCCACCCTGGAAAGAAAGTGAAGGCTGTTTGTTCTCGGGAGCAGCTAAGGGTGCCCACTGTGGGACAGTCAAGCAGACGAACAAAAGGGGGAACAGACTGCAGACCACACTGCAGAGCTCAAACTGAGAGCTCACAAGTTAGCACTTATCTATTCAACAAAACCCACTTCTCTACAACTCAAAATGCTATTTTTACTCTTTAGCCTGTCAGCTTGTACCGCCACATTGGACTTTTAGTGCCATTATCATTCAAAGATCTCTTCCAATGAGCAACAGCCAGCAAGGATTAAATCGTGGCTTTATTTTTCCGTGAAGCTGACAGTTATGCTGACACAGGATTAGAAAAGCACCTACTCCTTGAGAGAAGGCAACAGTTTAGCCTCAAATTCCAGTATCTGCAGTATTTAAATTGCAATTTATGTGACTGCATATGATGAATCAGCGATGATATGAGCAGAGGAGTGATCTGCGTGGTTTAGCAGTCTGTTGCTGTAGAGACCATTGTGAAAGCTGAACAGGATGGAAGAGGTGGAAGACAAAACGAAGGAGCTGATGAGAGACACAGGGCTCGTCCTGTGTCACTCCTCCTTTAGACCAAAGACTGAGGACCTTCATGTTCTGCCCAAAGGGATTCTGCTGTATCTCACTCAGATGATGTCCTTGTTAGTTTGAGGTGTAAACTTTCTCCTTTTTTTTTTACCTCAGCACTTTTAGGGGTGAACTTTTTGGCAGTCTTTAAAACAAATAAAATAAGGAACTAAAGTGAGACAAAAAAGGCCATTAAAAATACAGAATTCTCTGTCAAATATATACTATAATATATTACTTGGATGATATAATTACTTGTAAATTAATTGTCTGCGTGATTACATACACTTACTTACGGCCAAATTCAGTGGCGCTTCTCTTGGTATTGTATGCAATAATAAAAATTCTTCCAAACGGAATTTTTTTCCTGTCATTATTTGTCTGGACAGGTGTGGAGTTTTCAACTGTTTTCAACATTATATTAAAATTGTCACGAGATGGTGCAATAAATGAGTGAAACTGATAAATATCTCCACCACAACAAACACTGCTGCTGCAGGTTGTTGTTATAAAAATATGAAATTCTTCAAATGAAATGACTTAAGAGATTTTCCAAGTGCATCACAGATCTTTGCAGGCCTGCAGTTCTTTCCTCACTGGTTTGCAAATGAATGGAGGAACATCCATCCCCAAGGCAGGCCATGAAGGAACCATCACTCATAGGTCAAGACCGCATACAGATAAGGACAACCCCCACTAAATTCTCCTTGACATCATCAGCTTAGTGGAATTGTGAGTGACCAGGACATCAGATTGATTAAACTAACACATTTTTTACAACAAGAAATCATGGGATGTCATTGTGAGCCAATAGCAATCGATCATCATAGAGGGGTCAGCCGCATTGATTATATAGAGAAGTACTGCTGTCGACATGGGCTGCCTGGTAATTAAGCCATTTTGTCCTTTTTGTCTGTGTGCTCTGCAGTAGACATGGACCAGAAGGGGTGGGGGAGTAAAGGAGCATGTCTGAGGCAGAATGTGTGGGTTGGTTTGTTTTGTTTGATGGGGAAGCCCCTTGTACCCGGGGTTTCCTGCTGCTGGGTGAGGGGGGGCAGCTCGTCGATGGTGGGCCTCGGAGATGTTTCAATCCGCACAGCGTGTCGACCTGTGGAGCTACGGCGACAAAACCAACAATCAGTGAGCAGAGCCCATCTACAGGAGGTGCACTCTTAAAAACCACTGCTTCATCTAAGCGCCAAAGGGATAAAATAAGATGCTTACAAGTCACTCAGAAGAAAAAACAAACAAACAACTACTTCACCGAAAAACCAGAGCATGAGGTTAATTAAAGACAAACGTTCATGAACCAGAATAAAGACATTCTCCAAGGAAACCGTCTGGGGGTTGCAATGTGAAAAACCTCTTAAGATTCTTTGACAAACAAGGAGATATGAATGGTTTTAAACTTGACTGGTGGAACCTTAAATACTCGTGGGAAGAAATGGCCCATCCGTCTCCAGCCGAGAAGAACGCTATCCCCCTGGGGAACGCTATCGGGAGAGTCAGTCCAGCTCTTGTTTTGTTTGTTTACAGCAGAGGAATAAGGATGCTCTTATTTATTGGCCTTACACGCTGTGTAACACAACCAGATGATACAAAGAAAAACCTCCCTGGTTTGTGCTGACAAGCTGGTGAATCTGACAGCCGAGGAAAAATAATTTGCTCCCTATTGTGACACTGAACAGCTGTGCTTCGGAGCTCTACTGTTTGGCAGAACCCATTTTTCTCTCTTTTGTGGTGGCTTGGCTCAGTCTCTGTGGGACCACTGCCACAATGGGATGGGGAGTACCATAATGGCAGCTCTTCACTTCTAACTTGCCTTTCATTCACGTTTAATTTCTCTCCAATTTGGAGGGGAAACACACACAGTGGAAGCCCAAATGGCAGTGTTAATGTTTGACTTGGAGCGCACACATCTGAGTGAATAGAGAGAGGACCCACCGAACTATTTTTGGTCAACTGGCAGGTTTCTTTTTCCAAGTCCTGAACAAAATGGTTCAGTTGATGTTTTGTGATTACTTTGTGTTATTAGGAATAAGTGCCTTCTAATTTTCAAGGATTCATTCCTTAAATATTGAGATCTTGTCTAAAGGTTACTTCCATAATGTGAAGGGACCGTTCCACCCCAACGTATGACTTTTTCATTCTCCTTAGCAACGGATGATGACTGAAGAAAGCATCTGCATCTGATACAGGCAACAGTCATGTTGCACTCGTCCAAACCCAACACATCCTCAGCAGAGATCATCTGTCAGTTGCCACCTGCTGTTTGCAACACTTTTGCAACAATCACCTTTGCCACCCCCACCTCCCCTCTCACTTTCAGACCTCTAACTGTTTGGCCTCATCTTCATTTCCCAGTTATGAGTTCATATTACTTTTACACCTCCACACACTCCAATATGTCCGTCTTCTTTATCGCTTCTTCCTCTCTTGCTTTCAAGATTCCAACCCCCTGTTTTCATATAAAGGTCAAATAATAAAGGAGAAGATCCACTCACACAGCGGGTGGAGGGGTAGTGGTGGAGGAGGAGGAGGAGGAGGAGGAGGAGTAGTGAATACCTTCTTCTGTGGTGTTGTGTTCCTCCCTCATGGCTAAGGAGGAGAGGGTGATCTTCAGTGTGAGCTTGGGGTCTTTGGTGCTGTAGACCTGGATGGCTGCCTCAGGCACACATGACCGAACCTCGTACTTGTCGTCTGTCATTGTCTGCAAAGCAGGGCTGCACCATTAATTAAATAATCGAATATCACATTCGCAACATTGACTCTTCCTGATTGTTAGCATCAAGAGGCTGCACGCTGCTATGTCAGTGGAGGAGAGGATCATTTCAAGTGAGGAAAACATACCGTATACAACAGAACTCTTTTCACAGATATATTGGAACTGAGAAATTATGTATACTGCAGCGGCTCTGAACAGTTTGTTAAGATGGAGAACATCACCCGAAACCATAAATGCCATCAAGGCTTGTGTTTCTATTCTCATTTTATCTTTATCATCCACAGCTGTTGTACTGTCAACCAATTCCCAAGAGACTAAATCTTTTTTTCCTCAAGATTGGCGTTACCTTCAATGGCATGATTTCAAGTATATTTTCTCTATCTTGTCTTTGTGGAGGATGACCCAATCCATCACCCCTGTATCTGTCAGCCTCTCCAGTTTGGCCCAGGAAATGAGAGCTTCAAATGGTTTCCTCCCTTGATGATGAAGTCCACATGACAGCTATGGCAGGTAATTAACCGAGATGGGGGTACAGGAAGCACATTTAAGAAGCACTGTGTACACAAGGCACTACGTCGTTGGCAAGCAGATGCTTGAGGAAAAGTGCTGGAAACCATTTTGAAAGGCAGACCTCATTACCTAAAAGTTTTTTCGAACATTAAGATTTCGGGCGGTTGTCAAACGGACAGTGCGTCTGTTTCTATGGAAATACTAAAAAAAGGATGCAGTGCCGTGAAGAGAGCACCCAAGTCTTCATCTGGACATTATACATGTCCAGATACTTACAAAGATAGAATGGCAAAGACGAATCAACTATGGTGTGAGTAACACAGGCCGGTGTCTCTTCAAATCATCTCCACTCTGCCGTCATGTCCTGCTCACTAAAACAATTCTCTTATCTTCTTTACATTTGAAAATTTTCATTCCTTTTTTTCTGACGACTGTCATTATTTACTCATGACCCGAATGACTGTTTGAATGGATCAAATTATGAACTATTTTTGGCATCAGTTTGACAAACCTCCCTGGAAAGTATTCTGATTTAATGTTCTCGTAATGTTCTTGTATTTGCGCTTTGTTATGACCATATAAAATACTGCACACATCAGCGTGAGATATCCTGTCATCCCTGTGTTACTCCACTACTGTTTTACTTAAATTTAAAGTGATTGTGTTTGTTCCTCTGCGTGAGAGAGCATTCCCAGTGAAGCCAGGTAGAAAAAGACAGACTTCCTCAGCTTTGTTCTCACTGCTCATTGAAGTCTGTTAGTGCGGTGCTGCTGGGTGTACCTGGATCTGTAGAGGCAGGTTGGCGCTGATGGTGTAGAGCAGCAGTTTGCTGGGCTTCTCCCTGCACATCAGCACCAGCTCCAGGTCCATTTCCCCTTTGATCAGAAGGCCTTTGGCCACGCGGCCGACACGTGTCACCCCACAGAGCACCGTGGAACCGTCCGGCCTGAGGGCAGAGCCACTGTCAGACTCACAGCGCTGCGGAAAGCTTATAGCAGATAATCGACATGCAGCCTGATCTGAGGCCCGGAGCTCTTACACCAATGTGGCTGTGAATAGCTGATTTTGATTATACGTGGCAGCCTCATTAGCATCCCATGAGTCTGCTAGACATCTTGTTAGATCAGTTTATCCAGGTAATAAGGGTCTATTCTTTAAACTTCTTTGTGTTTCTTCTTCTTTAAACTTTAAACTTCATCCACTGTTTTTACATAGATAATTCTACATGTCACAGTAGCCAACATACAGTATGTAACACATCATCCAAATTTATTTATTTATTTATTTGCTCTGTGTAGTCTACAGTATGCATGTATCCTCTGAGCCCAGCTAACTCTATATTCTGCCTCAATAATGGCAGAGGAGTTTCTGAGAGTTGTGATACCACACCAGGCACTCATCAAATGTTGAGAATGCATGACTATTTGTTGTCTGTTTGAAGAGCAAATCACCACATGTATTCCCAACATTTGGAGATCACTGGAGAACACATGTGTTAAGGAAGACCATCTAGAACTCCGATGGGAAAATTTTCAAAGTGGAATGAATGGAATCAGCAATGGATATTCATTCATAATTGACAACAGCAAAACAAGATTTCCTCCGGATAAATGTATGTCAGCAATTACTGGTACAGTATTGTAAGGTAAGTATGAAAAACTTTGGGGCTAATTATGCACTACAATCATTCAGGCTCATCCATAAAACGTCTGACATTAATCAGCACGCCGGCGTAAGATTACAGACACATTATTGTAAAGGGTGTGCCAGTTACAAGGCAATGAATATCAGCATGTTAGTGAGATACTGCATATTTAAGAATACTTTACATGTCAAATTAGCACAGAAACATGAATTCTCCACTTTTTAAGAGAGCTGATCTCTGTCTCAAACTCCTGCCTTATGGCTGGGATGACGCGTCAGTTTGTGTGTGTGTGACATGCAGAAAAGAGATTCGGATGCGAAGAGGCACATCTTCACTAGATTGTCTTAGAGATCAGATCAAAAGTTTTGATTTTAAATAAATGGATTAATCAACTGCATGGTCTCCGATATCATTGATCATTAACAAGTGTGAACCAAGGACAGTTTAAAAGATCATTGAGATTTCACACAGCATTAGATTGGAACAGGTCATGAGAAGGTGTTTATGATGGAGGAAACATGGTTGCATGATGCATTTTTCCCACAAATGTGGTGCTGTTCTTTAAAAGTCATACCTATTGAGTGTTTTAAAGGAAATAAAGTTTGTGTGTGATGATGCTCCTGATTAGCAGTCTGATAGAAAACTGAAAAAAATCTTTAAAATTGACAGTACTAGTGCAGAGAAGCATCAGCAGCAGTTAGATTGAATAAAAGTAACTTAAAAAATGAAACTGTAAGCCAAAAGGGTCGTACTTTGGATCATCAGCATCTTCCACTGTGTTGTCCACAGCGTCGTCATTGGTGGGGACCTTCGCTACAGGCCTGTTGAGGCTGTCCATCCAATCAGAGACTTTCTTCAGGGCACCCTCCACAGTGGACACCAGCGTTTGGACAGCTTCCAGCTCCTCTGGCGCCGGATAGATGCTGGAGTGCTTTGCCATGACATGGCGGTCATCGTTGGCAAACGATCGGAATGACCTCTGGGTTCAGACAAGGGAAAGAGACACATTATCGTTTCCATTTGGGAACATTTTCATTTCAGTTGATGCATATATCCAGATGAATTACTGTGAGTAAAGGTTCGATGAAAGGTTCAAGGATTTTTAAAGAACATGACTGCTGAAGGACTTAGCTTGAAAGATTTTGACGTGTGATCAAATAGATGGTACGCCCCATTATTATCAATAATGAATAGAAATGTTTTCATTACAATTAAGGTATGGACAATCTCAGCACATATGCTATGCGTGAAAATATTTTATTCCATAATGTCTTTCATTTGATGGCGAATTACATTTAGAATCAAATATGGGATTTGTCTAAAAGTGAACAACTTCACTGTTTATGTCATAGATTTTATCCGTGCAAGGATTTATTTGAAGAAAGAGCAACTTTCCTCCACATTGGTTTGGCAAAATGCGTTTTATAAATGCAGATTTTTGTCGCAATCATTCATCATCGGACACCTTCATAAAAACAAAGATACCTGTGGGTGACTGCGGGACAACAAATCTGAAATTGTTGACAGTTAACTTGCAGCAGGAAGCAGACTGAACCAAAATGATTTTCCTGGTGTCATTTTCCTCAACTCCCCTCTCAGACAGGTTGGTGCAAATGAGGCAGCTTGTTTGTCGTGTTAGAGGCTCAGTGTCACAGCAAAACACTTGCTGCAGCCTACATGATGACAGCAACACCTAAAACGACCTGCACAGCTGCCAATCTTCGTGTGGCCTAGATACGGCCGGCGTTACTTAACATTAACATTTATGACATGTGCTTAGGGATGCATCTCATTCCTTCGAGGAGAGGAGAGAAAAAAAGCTGCTGTGCAGAATTTGCTCACTGCTCGTTTTTCCAGGCTTGACTGCATCATTGAGAGCTTTCAGTCCAAGGTCAAATTGCTCTCTTTCAATCATCCCTCTCTTCATCTCTGATATTTTCTTTTTCCTTTCCTCCCTCTCTCTCTCCCCCATCCTGCAGAATGTAAGCACCCCTCATTACAGTGAGTTATTTATGATGGTGCTTTAATAATTCATGGCCATAAGTCCCGGGAGCTTGTGCTCGAGTTACGAGGGTCATTCATCAGGACCTAGCTAATCTCAGGCTGAACTGCCAGGGGCATTCGAGGCTCTGTAGCTGCAAATGTGGGCGCCGTCAACAACCATAACACACAAATGTATACACAGACATTAACAAGATCTCAGTGCAAAATTAAGACTTAAACAGCAGCTCTGATGCTGATTTGAGATACTGGCCCAGCTCATAATCAGGCTGAGTTACTTTTATTTGTTACCTGCATGACAGCTGGAGGTAACAGCTTACACTGCAATTAAAGTTAATGATATTCAGTCCAATAATAAGTTACATTGCAGACTGCGGGTGAATGCTGTTTGCTTTAATCTCAAGGTGTCAAATTTAATACCTCCATTTTTTTTCTGTAAGAAAATACATCTTCAAAATTATATGGGATAATTACAACGCCATATGAAATATCTGCAGGCTACAGGCTAATGGAATACATTTTTCAAGTACAATCCTATTTAGTACTGGTATCCATCAATGAATTACAATATTTTCCTTTTGTAAAGGACTTTATTGATTTTTTCTTTTCTTTTTAATGTATACAAGTTAAGTTAATCATAACATATAAGTTAATGCCTTTTTCTAATAAAGTACAAACACAGACAAAACTCTGTGAGGGGTAGATATCCCATCCGTTGATTTAAGGTGCAACGCTAATACTCACTAACACTAGAAGTACAAAAAAAAAAAAAGTGAAGTGATTTTTCTCAATTCAACAATTCCAATATAATTTAGTAAAATTAATTAGTCTGTTATTTGAAGAAAATATGTTGTAGCAGTCGTCTTCAACTAAAAGCCTTTTTGTCCATGGACACCCTCATGACTAATAGCACATGTTTGGACAAAACCAGTCTTCCATAGCGAGTTTTATCTGAAATAATAAAAACCCTTGCAGCATTGTGGTCAACGGGGATTTCAGAAACCAGTTTTAAGTACTGAGAATGTGCTGTGTTATGCCCACGCGGCGACACATGATCCAGGTATCGTATCACTATCCCAAAGCTTTATGTAGATGTAAAATGTTGCATCAGAGCCTCATTAAAGTCAGCACAACGGGAAGCCTTAACGCCTTGCTATAATGAGGCACTCATTAACGAAGAATGGCCTCCAGTATCGTTTGCAGACGAGCAATGTTTGTCATTAACACCGGTGCTAACGTAGCCTTAGTGCCACCTAATGCGCTGAATGATTAGGAAATGTACTGTACAGCTTTTTCCGCGTTGGAAATTTTGGCCACATACTGAATTTGACCTCACTAACTGCTTTAAGACTCCTCATAGGATGCTGCTTGGAATGTAATATTTTTGCTCATGCTGCAAAAGAATTCACGTTCATATTTTCGTAGGTGCTACTTCATATGTGGTGCATTTTTCCTGTTATTTCCTCTGAAGACTATTTTGATTCGCTGTTTTCTAAAAGAGCACCGCATTCCCAATTTATTTGAAATTTGCCCCACATATATTTTCTGTACAAATTAAAAATGTGTGCAATAAAGAGAGTAATTTATTTTTTTTATCTGTTGTTAATCTTTACCTTATAGAGTTATAGAGTTTCCCATATACACTGTAAAAAGTATCTCTCCAGTTTTCCATAATTATTGTATTGTTAGAGACAACTCTGTAACTGTGTGTGTTTGTTGTTAGGGAATGAAAAGTATCATAATGACTCATAAGCTTATTTCCTGCGATGCACATGCCATTAAATACAAATTCACATTCAGGGGAAAAACATGCAGAACTCACCATGTCCAGGCAGTGGGGGTGGTCCAGGAGGGGACTAGGTGAGGCCCAGAGTCCTGTCACTCCTGCTCTTCATGCACTCAAACGTCTTCTAGCTGCTGTTGTAGTTGTTCAGAATTTCACTGATGAAACAAAACACGTCAGAATTAAAATATGACCTGATACAATACTCAATACGCTACAGGGTTGTGGCAGATTTACGACCTTTCCTCCAACAGAAGCATAATTCAAAAACTTCAGCATTCCACAATTATTCATAGTGGTTGTTGAACAGGTCACAATGTTCACCTCTGCAAATTCTAGGTTCATTATAGTGCATTTTGAATGTGTATACCGTATTATGTTTGTGTACAATACATTTATTATAGCTACAATTCAAGTTTTAACATACATGCAAATACATTAAGTACGTCTGTAAAAAAGAGAATACTAAAAACAAGCGCGATATTGTTCTGTATACACTGGAATTGTAATTGCAATTCAAACACAGACAATGTGGTGGCAAACCTTTTTTTAGAAACAGTTGAAAAAGAGCACGATTGCTCATTCCAGCATAAATCAGATAACCATGCATCACGTCACTCATACCACATCGGAAGTCAATCTGCAGTATCCTGTCAGTGTGACCGGACATACTGTTGTTTCATAGAACACAAAAGCCTTTGTATGTAGAAATTCCTGAAATATATGGGATGGTTTTCATCACGATCAATAATACAGCTGTTTCTGCACACACTTCCAATGATTCCCTAAGACATTTAAATAACTGGAGCTGACTCACATATTTCTGTCATGGTCTCTCGTTAAAGAAAATTCCCTGCCGGCTCATTCCGAGAAATGATCCCTGTGCACCACAGATTAATTCAATTATGCAAAATACATTTTTTACTATTAAATGAATAAGACAGCCACAGTATTGGCTACACGGTCAAATGCTAATGAGATGCAGGCTGGGACCTGTGGTGTAACCAAGTAGTGGGAGAGGAAGAGAGCGCGCACTGCTGCTTTCTAACGTCCCAAGGGAATAACCGGGGTCGAGCCGAGCATCAATTAGATTCTCAGTGACCTTGACCTTGTTCTCAATGACAGACCACAGAGCAGAGAGTGGCTGATGATGTTCACTATCACAGCTCTGGCTCTATTCATGGTCAGTCGGTGAAATTGTCTTAGGAGGAATATCAGGGAAAGATATACATGATCTGTGTACGCAGGCATGTGTACGACTGCACAATTACTTGGCTGGCTACAAAGACTTTACCCTTTTCCATTTCCAGCCTGTATTCTGTTTTAGAACAAAAGGACTCCAAACACCAACACTTCAAAGCACTGCAGTGCTGAATCCCTTAGCGCGCCTTCACCTGATTCCCTTCACCTGGAGAACAGCAATTTGGGCAAGAAAAGAGAAACACAACTCACAAATGATAAAAAGGATAAAAAGTGATAAAAGTTGGGTTGTTCTTCCAAAGTATTCCATGGGCATTTGTAATGGGTGCTTCAAAGAAGTTAATGTGTTGCAACTAAGAAAATGTAATAGACTACATAGAGACATTGACGTTTGAATAAGGAGCAACGTGACACCGAAATGGTTAGAATTTCTTTTGCACTGAAAGGGGTTTTATTCGTAAAAATATGCTCTATAAAATGGTTTAGATGATGGTCAATGATAGAGGTGAAAATAGCACCAGTAACCTTCACATAGACAGCAAAATATGTAACATACTAAGCAGTGCAAGAAAAGCCAAAAAATGCTGAATGAATTGAGTTGGTAGCATCACAGTAACATCCACCTCTAGTGTTAAACGCAAATCAGGGACAGACTAGTGTCAAACACGTTAATTTACAGGTTTGGTTCCCGTTTATTCAGTTATGCTGTCTATTGTGTTCGTTGTTGGGTTTTTTTTAACAAAACCTTTTCATTAATTTCTTGAGTGTCCATCTAATCCACAAGATATTCTTCAATATGTTACTAGTATGATATGAAATTCATATACAATACATCCTGATACAACATTTGTCCGTATCGACTATTCCTAACTAGAAGTTAGGAAGTTTGCAAAAAAATAAATAAATCAGAAATTATAAATTAGATTTTACTGTAGTTGTTATATTTCAAAGTCACAAACACGGTCTAGAATTCTGCACATAATCTGAGCTTTGTTGTAACCAGTAATGAAGTATGAAGTTCTCAAAATGTGCGGTAGGGTGAAATATAAGCCAAGATTACAGCTAGAAACAATAAAAACTATACTTCCAAACACAAATGGCACAAGAACAACAGAACCTACTGTAATTTCCAAAGAAAGGGACAGTGAGTACATATTATACTGCAACAGAAGTCCTTCGTGCACAACCACTTTCTTCTACCTGAAGGAGGATGTGATTAAATATAAAGCATAATTAAGAATACAGCAATGACTTTTTGAGGACATTGCTGGTGCCGCAGTAACGACAGATGGTGAGCTCAGCATGTGACAAAAAGACAACACTGATTAAAAAAAACCCAGTCCTGAGTAGGAGATCATGTAAGCAAAGGGATGAGTCTATTTCCACTCCAGATAAAAATAGTCTTTGTACCCTTAATGTAATACAAACAAGGTTTACATAAATAAAAGTCAATAGCGTACACAATAAAAAGACAGAGGGCTTTCTGTGGATCTGCTCTGTGAGTGGAGTCTATTTGCACAGCACTTAATCACATTTACGATCTAAAAGGGCCTCACAACACCCGCATTAACAAGTAATAAATGAAAATGACAAAGCTCCTCACTCAGAACAAAAAGCAAGCGAGAGCGTTGTGTTTTATTTTGACCACCAGAAAGCTATTAACATTGTTAAACTGCAGTCAGAAATATGGTTTTGCAGTAATTACAATTTGAAAGGAAAATGGGGTTGATTTTATTTTAGTGACACATTACAATTAAAGTAGAGCGTGTTGTGCGAGGATTACAGCAATGATGCTTCCTTAGAAACCACCGCTCCGAGAGTGATATGTTCAATTCCCTCTCCCTAAGTCTACTGCACTCACAAAATGAAGTTTTGATGATGTGGTTGCGTTGATTGATACATTGCAATCATTGATTCAGCTGAAAGTCTTCTTCTGAGATACCTGGAGAAGACATGGGTGAAAGCTGGGGGGTTTCTTATCGGATGCTTTCAGGCAAAACAAGCAAATATAATGACACAAATTGGGCAGCTTGGAGCTAATTTCATATGAATTCTACTAAAATTCAAACTGAATTCCACCCAGCCCCAGAGCTCTAATACTGACTGCTCTATATGTCATTTTTGGACAGGGCTGGAGAAAAAAAAAAATTACACAAGATTTTCTATAGCATTTTATATAGCAACACGACTAGCAATTGGAATAGCTAGTCTTGTTGGAAGAAAAATCCTTTTAGTTTTTAATTGGGCTCATGGAACCAACAGAGGCAGTTCATTGGAGGATCTGTGAGACCAGGAGGACAAATATGGGTGGAGCAAGAGAGACATATGACAACGTTCGACTTCAATTCGAACTGAGAGCAAAACCTTTTCACTTGCTTCACTCACTTTTTGCCTTTTTTTGCCTTCAAATATGTTTTCGTGCATTCCCAATAAAGAAAAAAAAATCTAATACAAATCACCACTTAAACTTCACACAGTCTTGGCCATAGCCCTTTCAGATGCTAACATTTATTTCCAGGACTTGCAGTTTGTTTTTAAATAAAAATATTCCGTAAAAATTTTGCAGGATATTTTAGGTTTTGTCTCTTTTTCCATGACTGGAAATGTAGTCAATAATTTTTCCCAGGATGGGAACCCTTGCGGTTTCCATTGTGAGTGTAGTGTCCCTTGTTAAAAATGAACACACTGTCACACACTGTCAATGAACACACTGTCCTGAGTGCCTTATGGCACTCAGGAAAACATCCACCAAATGGTTCCACTCTACAACTCCAAACATCACAGTATCAGACATCGTCTCCGTAAAATGTGTCCTCCAGCGTTCCCGATTTCCATCTCCCTTTTTGGGGAGGGTTACATGACCTCTGGAAGAGTGTTATTTTAGGCTGTGTTCATTTAGGTCGTTTTCACTGCAGGGAACATTTATGAGAGAGCTTTTATGTTCACAGAAGGCTTCAAGTAATGCTCTGTGCAATTCCCTGTGCAGCTGGCACCAGGTGGGGTAGGAAGTTTTTTACAAAGGAGAAATGCCTTTCTCACACAAAGCTTTTGGCTTCTGTTGGCAAAACACAGGATTTCTCATCATTATCCAAGTCCTGTGGATCTCATATTTTCCAGTACTTGATAGAGGCTGCTCCAAAATAAGATATCCAAAATAATCACTGCAAAGATAATGATGAGAAAGAAATGAAACCAAATCACATAAAGTCAACATTATTAGTGAATATTCACAAATCAAAAGAGGGAATAATTCAAACTAATTTCAGTTCATAGTGTACTCGATACAGTATCATGTTAGTAAAGCCCCATTGGTTTACTTTGTGTTCTTCACTAACCATACCCATACCAAACTCAAGCAGAAACTACGCGTTCATTGATTTGAAGCAATCGCGTTTTGCACTTGGCAACCAAACTAAGAACAAAAGAAAAAAAACTTGTAAATGCACCAAATATCTGAAATCAGCTTCATCCTGTTTTTTCCTGATTTATTCTTGGATTGCTGTCAAATATGGTAAAGCCAAGAAATATCAATGTACTCCAGTGTGGCTTGAGGTCTGTTATTTTAAGAGAACCAATCCAGATCAATGAGACTGAGGGGATTTGTGAGAGCACAACAAGCGTTAGTGTCCCATGCTTCATAGTCCTGTAGAGTCAGTGTCCCATGCTTCATAGTCCTGTATATGATGCGGTCTGTGCTGGGCCTGGTACCACATCCAGATACAACTGTGTCCAATTTGAGCTCATCATGTAAAGTACCTCACCAAAACCCTAACAGGTCCAAGACCAACTGTAGTTCTGTGGCTTTATCTGTGGATGCACAGTTGGTCTTTTATTGTTGAACTAAGATATAGTGGAGTAAAAGTGGGCACTTCTGGCACACAGAAACACTTGTGCACCTAATTAAAAGAAAGCGTCTGTACTAGCATGCTGACATGTAAGCCAATTGTCTCTAAGTGGCACAAAGAATGTTTACATCAAATCTGCTGGGAAACTGAATTCATTACAGTGTATTTCAGGCAGGTTCAGAGACCAAAGATCATTATGATCATTCAGAGAAGAAAAAATGTTTTGTTGGCTTTGCGAATTCTCTTGTTATCTTTTCCCAGACTGAGCCAGAGACGACAGACACCGCAGCAGAGCCAATAAAACCAAATACAAATGTTATATGAGTGAGGCACAGTTGGCAAGTGGCAGAGGAATCAAGGCTGCACACATACGCACACACACCCACACACACCCATGTTTGCACCGACTTTTCAAATACCTACAACAGTTGGCACAGGTAGAGGGGTACTGCACAGGTCACATACACATTCCAGTCCAGCAGGTGGCAGCAAAAAGCCTTAAAGTCAGCATGCCTGACAAATATGCGGCTGATTTTGTAGCACATTTACTCATATTTTCATTGACAATTCCTGTTAAATATCGTCAGAATGGACAGAGGTTGCAGCACAAGTGTTCCATGAGAGGAGATGTGGTTTCCTGAGTGTACCAGGTCTTATAACTGCCACCTACAGCTTTCAGTTTGCCGCAAGACCAGCGCTAGCACACAAGACTTTCTGGACTGAACTCTGCCATTCACAGAGCAGAGAGTCTTAGAAAAGTTGCAGCGGTGCCAGAGTTTACATCAACAGTGCACAGTGTTAGGGTTAGGAAACCCCTGAAGAACAAATAAATTGGAATGGGAACCACTGCATACACAAACACATACACACTACACAACTCAGGAAGCAAGGCTGAGTAAACTTAAAAATAACATAGTAATCTCCCAGCATGTCAGGCATGCTGTGATATTACTATTACAGCCTGACCTGAGCCGGGGCAGCGGAGTAGATGACACGGGGGTTAAAACCTGACTCAGACCTAACTTTATCAATTCACTTCACAGAGTACGGCATGGATAAAAGCAATTTAAATGGTATAAACAGGCCTTCAGAGAGACCGACAGAGAGAGAAAAAAATGTCCTTGTGGCTATGTCTACCTGTGATTATACTTCCAAAAGGATGCAGAGATGGACAGTAGAATTCAATTCGGGGCTCTGCATGGATGTGCTTCACACTGACCCTGTGCGGGATTACAGGGAGCTGAAAGCAATAATTTATATGATAGATAACGGGGAATCTCACACACAAAAAACAACACTTCACACATCAGGCAATTTAGTTTCCACTTCACTTGACTGCATGTGTTTGGACTATGCGAGGAAACTGGTAATACAAAATGCGTCTGGATTTTTATTAAGTCCAGAATGTGGACGCAACCAACAACAGCGTCTGTCCCCGCTTATAAAATGACTCAGAGATTTTAGTCATTTATGAGCAGGAACAGTTCAAACATAATACAATGTGTATGATAAATAATGTGCAAAATATTCCCAAAATATGTAAGAATGTTAATTAACACTTTCACATTCTAGATAGGATTCCTGATAGGATCGGCAGGAATTCCACACTATTTTAAAATAAAAGTTGAGATGGAGGGTTTAATGTGATAATTGGAGCCTTGACACCTCCAAACCTCAGAGCGGGTTGTAAGAATGGCAAAAAATCCTGTCTTTATCCTGCTGCTTTACACATTTAACCAGTCAAATATGGAATTATGGCTGGTGACCCACTGAAATATTTATCCCTACAATCCAGCCACGCCAGTGCTCCATGCAGAAGCGTTGACTGATCATTATGATGGCTTCACAGGTCTCAGCTCTTTCAGCATTCAGCCAGATATCTGCACGGTCACTTCAAGTCAGGGGTGTACGGATACTGGCCCCGATGCTCAAGCAAGTTTATTAAGTCCTGCTGGGTGACGCCTACATCTACAGCACAGCAAGCTCAGCTGCTTTGTTATAAAACAGCAGCTTCAATAATAAAAGTGATTTTCTTTTTCACGGGAGGATTAGACCTTCATAAATAATTAATGGCTCAGTGTTGTGCTGTTGGCCTGAAAACATCCAAGTAAGCACAACACTGATCCCTGTCCGCTCTTAAACGCAGAGTGTGTGTATGTGAGTGTGTGTGTGTGTGTAAGTATGAGACAGCGTTGGAGAGAGAGAGAGAGAGCTAGTGATGCTAGGGAAAGATGAAGAGATGATACTGCTGTGCATTTTGCCCGCATACACCTTAGCCTTGATTAGCTTGTTAGCTGACTTGTAGCTCAAGATATATTTCATAGCTTTTCTAAAAGCGACAGCGATTCTCTCATTGGTTGTGTGTTGGAAAGGTCATCTGTACATGGGTCAAAATGATACATACAGTATCTGGTTGAACCACATGCAGCAAAGAATTAGAGAATTGAGCTGGTCTGCATTCATTTAGTGTGACCACATGGTAGAGGGCGAGGATTCGTCTCCACAGAAATGAATATCCAGCACAGAGCACATTTACTGCTGACCATGTGTGAGCGGCTTGTAGAAGTGAGTTTCTCTGTTTTAAGTACTGACATATTGTTTATTTAGAGCAAAACAAAAAAATGTATTCGTGTTTTATGCTGGATGGAAATGTAACCTTGACAGAAACATAAGCCGTCATCTCCAAGTGTGAGATTCATCTGTTGGCCTCTCAATTTCCATGATTAATACTGTGCTCACCAATGCTGTGACAGTATCAACTGGGGGAAAACAGGATGATTTTACATCTCTGTGTCCACCCAACAGCTGTGGGAGATCAAACCAGGAACAAAGCGGTGTCGACGTACGAGAAAGAACAGAAAAAGCTGCGACTTCCTTCGGATCTGCTTTTTTATTTTAGTCCACAAAGCTTGACTTGCATGTGCATTGCTTGCCTTACCGTCTTACTGCTCAGAAATGTATTTTTAAGATTACAGATAATATGCACTGGTATGTGTGTTTGTTTGGCTGCAGACCTTTGCGTACTCATTGTACATTGACACCATTTATCAATCATTTGTATGCTACTTTTGCCTCTACGTTTGCTTCTGCGATGAAGAAACTCGGCGGCGCTGCAACAATGTAACACTGACAACACCTGACTTGAACCTGGCCCATTCCCCTTCTTTAGACATTTATGAGACATCGCTGCACACTAAGAGCATTTGCAAATCGAGCATAAGCAGCGTGCTACTTCAGCAACAATCTTGTCTAGATCCCATTGGCTGGAGGGAAACACCAATTGGTGGGTGGACGGGTCTGGATTAAGAGGAATCACTGCCTCATCAGAAATTATGCTGAGGAAATGCCAGAAAAACATCAGAAGGGTCAGAAAACAAACAGCGAGAAGTGAATTTCTAACTGTCAAAGATTAATATCCATCATTTAAGCAATAGACTGTTTACTGTAGCCCAGGGAATAAATTTCAGAGACCATATGACAATTTGGCAGTGATGCTTCGTAAACTTTTTCAATCATTAGACTAGCTGTTATGGCTGCCATGCCGTCTATTCAATTGCGGAGTGGATCACTTGATGCTGCTATCCTTTCACTCTTTTTCCAAGTCTTTTGAAAGAAGGCGATTTTAAATAAATGTTCAAATACTCATCAATTATCAGCTATTCTCAACTCTTACAATATGGAGAAAAATCTGGCGAAAAAAATAAAATAAATCAGCCTCATTTCAGCTGCTGTGCTCGCTAAAATATTGGTAGCAAATGGGCCCTAAAAGAAAAAACACACGTTAGTGTTTCACTAATAAGCGGTGCCTTTTAAACTGCTGCAGATAGTTTTAATGTCGATCAGTGGAAACTGACGACTCCGTCAGTGTGCTTGAACGAAAAGTGAAAGTGCGGTGGGTGAACTGATTCCGACCGAAGTTCATTCACTACCTACGGCAATCACAGAAACAAGATGGTCGAGTCTACAAGTCCACCTGAATGTTTTTTGACATGCCATTAGCTTTTAATTGCTTTTGACATTATGCATTAGAGAGTACGTTCCAGCGTGGCGGAGAGCTCACCGTGGCTTTTTGGAAAGCTGGTGTAACCTGATCGATTATAATATCCTTTAATTGGCTCCAGTAAGTAACAGACTGGGTATTCCCAATGTGAACTCATTCAAACACTCTAACTATGAGCAAGTCAAAAAACATTTATACACCTTCATTAATTTCAGCACTCATTCTAAAACTGTACTTGACCCTAGATAATAATAACAAAAATATGCTTTTTCTATATGTTATTTTGCTTTCCCACATGTAAAAAAAAGGCCAGTTTAATTTCATGTGACTATAAATGGGACAGTGTATGGGACCGTTTTTCCTAATAAAGTCTTCGGGTTCGATGCCAAGCCCAACTTCAGCTATTTCTGTGTATCTTGCACCACTAAACACCAGTAAAAACACCTGAAGTTTGTTTTTGCAGTGTGTACATACAAAGAGTGTGTTTTACGCAGAGAAGCAGACAGTGTGAAGCTAATGTCTCAACACAGTCTCACAGCCAGGTAATGGAGACATCATGTGTCCATGCATGACTGAGCAGTCTGAAGCACAGCCTGTGGTATAAACCTGCACAGGGAAGCTTTTAGAAAGAGCCAACGCGTTTCCATTTCAGGCCCGTTTCTCCGCTCAAACCTGTCTGGATCCAAAGGATTTGAAGATTTTTGAAGTGAGAGAATGACTAAGCATTACACCACCACTGGCTCCAATGTGTTTGGGGTTTTTTTTCCACTGGTTAGCTGTTAGTCTATGATTAAATTATCTTTACATGCACATCACATTAGCATGCTTCCTTGAGGACCCTGAGGTTTCCTTTGAATTAGGCAAATATCCTAGCATGACAGAGAAACTATATGCATGGGTATGTAGTGTATGTCTTTCATATTTGTTTAGCATGGAAATAATGGATTTGGACACAAATTACAGTGTTCTAATTCCTAATTAAAAATCCCAATATCTAAAGCCCGTAGCCCAACGTGATTACCGATTGGGAGCTGCATGTCAAACAGAAATCTTAATGATTAGCTTCAGTCGATCTGCCGGTTTTCCTCATGCATCTTGTCTGACCGAGCGTGTAGCTGTGAAAGCTACAGCATCTGTAAAGTTTGGTGACACCTAATAGCTTCTCTTTCATGGAAATGGTAAATGATACAAGACAATTTAAAGGAATACTACTTCAAATTAATCTTACTTGGTATGCTGCATCAACTGTCAGGGTGGATAAATAATCAATAACATCCAGCAGACTGTTTCTTTACTGAGTGTAAAGTAGCTTTTTGTCCTGCTTTGTACAAAAAAAGGCTTCTTTATAATATATATTTTATTCACTTTACTGTGACCAAATTTCAGTGGGATCATTTATCATTCTATTTGTCTTTTCAACCATTTTCTCTCTTCAACAGCATTTCCTTTGTTTTATTGTGAGGTCGGGCACATTTTTGAGGATGTGAACAGAATGAAATTCATTTCCCTGAATTCCCTTGGAGCCCTGTGTGAACTCTGAAGACAGGACCAGACTAAGGAGCTAATTATAATATCCAACAGCATAGTATTGGGCATCAGTCCAAGCAGGCTTCACAGGCCAAGGCTAATTCTCGGGATCCATTCACCTCATCACAGCCTGGGAGATAGTTATCACCATGGCAGACTTTCAACTTACAACCCTCCAGCACACCTCGTGCTGAAGAGTTATCAAATAAAGCGGCAAACTGTACTTCATAATTCAGTTGAAAAAGAAGAAAGCTAACTGCTGGATATACAGCTGTTTTTATAATCATAGCTGGCATGGCATGCATTTTTTTGGCAGACAGTTATGTTTGTCTCTCATGCAGCCACCGTGCAGTCTGTTCTTTTTCAATCAACCTGTAATCAATAATCAACCACACAAAAACACATGCAAATAAAAATAAATCTAAGGGGTAAGTAAAGTGAAAAGGAAAAGGAAAAACGCTTCCTTCAATACACTGCAAAAATGTCTCAAAGTTTTTGAATCACGTGTCCATCATGTAGTCCCAGTGTCATCGCTGTGATGTTATTTAATTTGGTTTGTACAACAATTCAAATTTCAGGTTTGTATCCATCCATTCTCTAAACCTGCTTATCCTGTTCACGATCTGGAGTCCCAGTGGGTACTGAGGCCAGGGGCAGTTACACCCTGAACTGGTTGGCAGTTTATCACAGGGCTGACACATGGAGACAGACAATCTCATCTGCATCTACATCAGTTGCCTACTGAACAGCAGTGTTTACTCTACGATTGGACAGGGGGTGCTCCCGGGCCAGGAAATTTTTATAGAAATGTCAAAAAAGGTCTCTTATTCCAGAGACATTTATTGCAATCAGCTCATCTCACATCTCACCAGCAAATGGTGAAGACATCTGCCGATTGATTTTACCGAAGACTTTGGGCAGCTGTGGAAATGTGTCTGGGTTTCCAATAAAATAGCCGCGGGGTTTCATCTCTGTTCGGCCTCAAAGTTTTCTGGGCAACCTGAACCGTTATTTCTTTTGATAACAAGCTCACAAGTCATGGAAATCTTAGTGATGATGAATCGTCAGCAAATGTATCTGCCACTGCAAGTGCCAATCCATCTTCTGTCAAGTGTGGCGAATTTAAAAAACAACTCAGTTGTCAAAGGACACAGGAAAACACTGATCGCTATAGTCAGGGTTTGACAGTGCCCAGCTTGAAGATCAGAGATACATCGACTGGCTTTATTCCACACCTTACAATAAGCTTCCAACCTCCTTCCAACAGTAAGTACTTATATTCTTCCAGTACAGATGCTCAGTACACATATTCTTATTCTGTATTAAAAAAAACACACACACACACACACACACACAAGAACCTAGGGGGAAATACTGAAAAACTGAACAGGGTGGGAGGAAACCAAAGTAATGGTCCAACACAAAATGTATGCAAACTCCACAAAAAAAGGCCCAAGGTTGGGTTGGATTTGAATAATGCTGCTGAATGTTTCTTATAATATTTTGTGATTGCTTTATTCTGACCAGTTTCAAGATACTGACATTCTGGAACTTCACTGATAGACAATAACTTGATAAGATGAACATATTTGCAATGTAGAAGAGAAACAGTGGGAAACATTACTGTCATTAAAAGAAGAATAGAAAACCATATAACTGAATGATGACATGATTAAATAAAAAGGCCGTTTCTACATGGTCAGGCAGTAGACGGGATAGAAAATTAAAGCCCTATTTGATGTAGAACAAGTATAAACTGAAATCCATTCTTTGTATTCCAGACCTCTACGGCACATGAAGGCGCGGCCTCAGTATGTGGAAGATGTGAAACTGTCCTTTCAAGCTGTCAGAGCCCAAATACCGGCCTGAATATTACAGTCACTGTGAAACCACCGGTGAAGCCCAGCAGCAGTGGTCTTCACTTATAGATATGCAAAGAAGACCCTATGATAACTGACACCAGGCTGCTACTTTGTTTCTGGGCCAACAACAATGAGGTGAGTCTAGTACAACAACTCGGGAAGAAAACTGAGAGCTCATCTAAGGAGGAGAGTCTCACCTTACAGATTGATTAATTAAATGAGCTCTCACATTTGACCC
>OMNV01012898.1:35889-50889 GCA_900303265.1 Brotula barbata
CATTACTGGAGTCTCCGGTTGAGACACTGAAGTCGCACACTGAATTCAAAACCTCAAAAAATGTTGAGGGAAATGGAAATGCTCACTAAATGTTTTAAATACATCAACAAGAGCACATGTGTGTCTTCCTGCCTTGCAAATACGTAGCAGTTGTTCAGCTGTTACTTCCTGTATTCCAGTTTGGTGGTACCCCCAACGTCCCTAACCGCCCGCTTATTTTATTTTTCTCTGTAATAAATAAGAAAATCAAATTAAAATCTAATTTTAATGAAAACATGTTGCATTGCATCTTTTATCAGCATGTGGATTCAATGCATCCCGCTGGGGCTTCATCTTGATATGATGAACTCGCCGTGCTCACCAAGAAGCGGCAAAGAAAAAAAACTTAGCTACAACTTAGCATGGGTGCTACGTCAGCACATATCAGGATGAAAAAAGAAATGACCAGCACTCTTGAGTGCACAGGCTGTATGTCATTTATTATTAAAATACCACATTAGGAAACAATAGGTTTCAGACTCTGGGATGTTGACGCTTTCCTTGTTGCTCTTTTGTTTAGGCAAGTTTGCAGCATTTGAAAATCACTTGAAAGTAGTTTTACTTTGAGGTTGCAATAAAATCCTCAGGGTGGTAACAAAATATGTCGAAGCCAGACGTCCACAAACCATCTGTTGACCTCTCTTCCCCACCCAACGCTTGACCTCTCCTCTTCTTCCCCCACATCAAACAATGTATAACTACATATAGATGTATATGTATGTACAGTGTTTCCCCTGAAAAATGTTGTAGACTTGGTGGCAAGTTGGCTTTAGGGGTTTTGGTTATTTATTTCTTCAGCGACGCAACACTTTTGATTGGTTGTTTCTATGTAAATGACTTCAAACTAAGTGATCATGAGAAGGGGACAGTTTAAGAAGCTGCATTTCCTGCAAACAAATAGCTTTACAAGCAAATACTTCACACTGGAAGACGTTGGAGCAAACAACAGAAACATTCTTCGGTTAAGTGAGGTTAGTTGGAAAAACAGTAGTTTGAAACTTAAACTTAACTAAATGAATAAATAAAAAGATCAAATCCATATAATGAGATATATTAAATGATGAGGAAGTAAAACAAAGACACATGACGGTTAATCAATTGTTAAACAGTTTGTGCAAAATGCATACTCACACATCATAAACACAAAGTGCATGAGTCTTTGCTGCACTTTTTTTGGCTTTGAGAAAATGGCATCGCGACGGACCTGCGTCAGCAACACTCTTTTGCTCTTTTTGGTAAACACAAACTAAACCTTATGACGGTAACACATAAGCAGAACTGAACTCGCAGATCAGCAAGCAATTCCTGTGGCGGAAGGTCCCTGACATGTCCACTGGACCTGTGCGTCTAGTGAACCTGACTTAGACGTTAAATATAAAAGACATGCAATGAAAGTACAGCAGAAATTTGAAAAAACAAGCTTTGGCGCTGCGAGGTGCTACCTCAAGGCAACAGTAAGATGAGCAGTAAGTAAGATGATGCAAACTTCAGAATTACAGCAGCCCCTCTTTTTCTGAGCACACCAAACAGGTCAGGGGGAGAAAAGCCTTATGGGACTCATGAAAGCCCTGTGGGTCCGTTCATGAGGTATTTATTTCAGCTAAGCAATGTCAGAGAAATGACCAGCTTGCATTGGATTGCTTTTCCTCTGTCATCATCAGTGTCTCTATGTGAGGGAGTTTATAGTGCCGTGTATGAGCTGTAGTGAGCTGGATTTTCATGCTGGTAGGAAATAAAGGGGAAAGATGAGGCTGAGCTGAAATGAGAGAAGAGGGACTGCTGGGCTGCTGGCAGCAGCAGCTAACCCCGTTCAGGTATCAGTGTTTCACCTTACCAGCCCAACTCAGCCTACATCACTGCAATGCTGGACAGATAAGGCAACGTAGCCATGACAGTAAAATGAGAACACAATATACCAATGTGATTATCATTGCATTAATATTTACTGGGATTTACTGGGATTTACTGGGATTTACTTGGACTTTATGGACATTATGCGAATCTGAAGTTAGGGGGGAAATCCAAACGGGTCAAGGCCACACACTGCACGGGATGTAGTGCTGGCAGTGAACTGCAGAAGCTATGGTTTAATTGAAAAAACTATGCCATGGTATCCCAGAAGAACTTCGTCACAGGGGGGAAGCCTTGGGCATGGAAACACTGCACAGAACCAACTTCAAAATAAAAAGGTAACCAAGCAAGCAGAGGTGCCAGAAACAGACCAAACTGTTTTCACACAACTTCTTGTCGAGGATAACAAACCATTTAAAACTCCACATTCCCATGCTAATTCTGCTATGTACATATGGGTTTGCTATGTGTACTGTAGTTCAACATTTTACTTGCTGAACAATTTAATTGAGAATAAATAAGTTAAGCATATAGTATATATAATTTTCTTACTTTTCTACAATTGCGGTTGTTGATTTTTTTTGGCCCACATTTGAAACTTGCTTTGAGGATCACTCATTTTTTCCAGCTATGCCAACACTGTCATCAAAACGTCAGAGTGTATCAAGTGTACAAATCGTGTTCTCTGTGGTAAAAAAAAAGTAAAAGTCTGGTTCATGATATGAATTAGAATTATCCAAGAGGACGTTTTGTGTGTTGTACATGTCATTTTTACATTAATTACAATTACTGTGTACGTTCGTGCACGCTGTGTATAGAGAAATTCACATGATGATGTAATAATTCTCCGGGTATCAGAATGTTAGAAACAAATGACAGATTAAAAAACCAGACGGCGGTGTGTGTTCAGGATCTTAGACATCAGGCTTTTAAAGCAGATATGACCACTGACAGGTTCCTGCTCAATACAATTTTACACCAGACTTTGCCAATGTCACCAGTTTTACTTGTGTCTGCTAACCATGCAAAATTTTACATGAGACTTACCTCCAAAATATAAATAATATTGTGAAGTACAACTCATCCGTGACACCAAACACAGAGATTAAGACCTCATGTCCTACGTTACCAGTCATTTACAAAGTCTGTTTCCAATACAATTTTGCAAAATTACTTATTTATCAACTCACCACAAAATCCACCTAAAGTGATCATAAAACAAGGTGCAATTTAGAGCTGCACAAAACGCAGGTCAATGGAAACCCCATTACTGTCACACAGTTGGAGAGTTCACAGAGTTCCAGGCAAACAAGCTAAGAATCAGAACGGACGGTCAGTAATTTACAGCCTGAACACACCAGTTTGCTGTGAATCTATTGTTGAGACTACATTTGTGTATTCCACACACACATAGGACAGGACAACACTAATTGAAAACAAAATGTCATGCACTCACTTGATCCCCATTTACAAGTGGAGTGTTGCGTCCTCGTCAACACTTTTAGCTGCAACTCGGTTCCAGAGAGCCGAACATTAGGCTTGGGTTACCGTTTCTATTTACATTCCTGAGGCACATAGGAGCCACCTGCTCCAGCTGGTGGACTTTCTACTTAGCGTGCACCCGGGCCCAGCTGAAACCTGAACCTGCGACATCCATCTGCATCTTTATCAGATTCAGGCAAATGTGGGAAATGCAAATGCAGAAGCACCTTTAACTGACAGCCATAAACTCCCACACAGAGATATATTCATTCATTTAGACCAAAAATGCTTACAATTAAGATGGAAGGTGGCATTATTGAGGTGGTGAGAGTTCAGTGTCTTGATCAAGGACACTTTGAAGACACGCAAACTGGATATTGTCTCTCATTTAATGTATTAAATTGTACATAAAAAGAGATTCTAGAGCTGCAACTGACAATTACAGTATTTCGATTATTGACTAATCTAGACATTATTGGAACAATGAATGTACTAATAATTGATGCAACAATTCAGCCTTTACCTTTACTTTATTGGGTATGTGCTACCTAACACTGAAGGACATAAAATCATCTTTATTACAAATAATATTCAGTTAAAAACACCCTTTATCTGTAAATTGTAGTTAAAATATATTGTTTTAATCTCTTTTTAGATAGTGAACATTGTCCCTTCTTTTATTATAAAAAAGCATAAAAAAAGCCCAAAACATCTTCCCAGCTGCATTACAAACAAAAACAGTTTAACTTTAACTTAATTTGCACAACTCTGAAGGTATTTCATAAAAATAAGGAAAGCCCCAGAATGCAATGTAAAAGTAATTAGAATTTATTTTCAAATGTAAATTATTTCTACTAGTGTTTCATTTTTTTTTTTTTTTATCATAAATGGTTACAAATAAACATTTGTACTATTTGTACTATACTAGTTGTTATACTGATAGCCATGTTGCCATTTTTGGATTTAGCGTTAGCATCACGATGCTAGCTTGCATAACCGAACAACCTATCTATCTCAGTTGGGTATCTCAGTAATTCAAAACAATCTTAAATCACGAGTTCAAACGATGAAGCAACAATGACAATTGTAAACTATTTTTTATTGTCAACATTATTGATAATGTCGACTATTTATTGAAGCTCTAAGAGACAAACAAAATATTAGCATACTATCACTTTTCAATATTTCTGTGCAGTTGTGTGGTGTTTTAATGCTAGCCATTTTTTTACTTTACTGACTATAACAACAACAGATGGTGAATAAACAAGCACATTCAGAAAGAAGGCAGGCAACATGGTTGGTAGCCATATCCAGAGCAGAGATCAGATCATTTTCAGGGTTGCTGCTGGACTAGACTGACAGCTTTGGATGGAGCTGTTTGTTAATGGTTAACAAATTCAATGCACACAGCGTAGTAGAAGGCAGAAATGATTCCTCAGATTGGGGAAGCCGGCAGAACGTTGATCTTAAATAGCACAATGGATCATACTTCTTTCCGATTGCCAACCCCTGTAGAGGGGGACATTCTAGTCATGGATTTAAGTGGCAACAGTGAGTTTGGGAGCAAAGATTGTTGTAACTGTCTCATTTCAAATAACAAAATAAAAAACACAAAAGCAAGCACATCATACATGGCATCAAGTATGTTCAATTTCGATTTGATTCAAACTTCTAACACTCAGCATAAAATATGTAATAGCGTTCTCTTTCAGAAAAAGCCAAAAATAAATGAAAAACCAGTACAAAGACTCAATAAAAACATTATCTGATCCACTACACTGTTTTGTAAACTACATTTTTATCATCCACAATGGCACGGCATTATTTTCAACCCTGGTCAAACTAATTAAGTGAAAATTCAAAGACTTTCCTTGACTTTTCTTTATATGATCAAATGATGACAGAGATCTGAGCTTGATATTCAGAATATCATTTCATGTCAAAAATGATAAAATACCATAGGCTTCCATCGTGTTACAAACACACATTTTATTGGATGCTGACTACAAAACACATTCAGCAGCAGAAAGGGCATTTCATCTGCTCCAAATGAACTAAGATTCTAACCGAGCCTTGAAACATGTAATGTATGCTGAAATAGAATTCAGTGTACATTTGCTTAAGCGTGGCTGTAGTGCATAACTGCCTGCAAGCCACAAATACCAGAACAGAATAGCTCCCAAGATCAAAACGAAAGAAACTCAAAGGTGCTCCTTACAACAGAAAGCCATTACCAGTTCAAACTCATTCTAAAATCAGCTTTTGTCCGACAGAAATGAAATTTTCAAACGTTAAAAGCCATATCTGGGACGGCCAGGCGGTGACTGAACGGCCAAGTTAGGCAGGCAGATATAGAAATCAACATCTAGTAATTCCCAGACATTTTAACCCAGAGAGACAAGACCTGAATGCAGGCAAAGAGCTGCAGGAAGAGCGGCAGAGCCTGGTGGAGTTGACCCAACCGCAGTTTCCACCCCACCATGCCGAAAACTGTCACAAAAAGCGGACACTTACCTTCACCGACGTTCCATTCACCAGCAGAAGGACAAGTGAGGAGAGAGCGCAGCGGTTCCAAGAGCATCCGAAAACAGTTTAATTTACTGCTGCGGTTTTTGTTTCTTGTGCTCAAATAAGTCCGTCCTGCTCTCAGTTTGTATCCGGACACAAAGTGGAGTAGATGTCGGCAGCGACCGAGGCGGCAACAACAGCAGCAGCAGCAGCAGCAGCAGCAACGGTCACCGGCCAGCCTGCTGTCAGCGCGAGCGGCGGGGAGCAGGGCACGCGGTTGCGCATGCGCACCACCAGTGCTACTGCGAAACAAAGATCGTCTAAAGTGAAGATATCTCACTCGTATTTAATGTCGTAGATACGCAGCACTGCACATCTATGAATCAGTGCTTCCCAAACTGTGGCGCGTTTGCCACCAATGGTGCTTTAGGCACCCCGCGGTGGTGCGTAAGACTCTTGAGTAAATCAAAACAGTTTAAATCTATACAAAATCTGATATTGTGGATATTAGGACATTCTTGATCCTTTAGTAGGTATTCAAAGTTTTTAAACGGAACAACCAGCCTTGTTTATACTATATGTTTCAGCTCTACAGCATTTTTATTATGATGTATTTTCTTTATCATTCTGCACGATAAATTTTTATCCATTTGTACCCTATGTGTACTTTTGTACAGTGAAAATAGTTGCTTGCATAAAGAGGGCCAATCAAAATATATAAAAAAAAGCGTACATTTATAGTAAAGATGCACATTTTTATCACTTTTTTTTTTTACCCAAACACATCATGCTACATTTTAAATGTGTGTATTTTCTTTAACCGTTCATCCCAGTTTGTCCAAAAAAATGTCCACTGCTAATATCATCTGAGGCAAAAAAAAAACAGTCCCAGCTCTTGTTCATAAATGGTAAGAGCCCAGCATAATAAGTAAATTCAAAATGCTGTAAAACTTGCTAATGCTTGTGTATCTCTGGAACTTGTACGTTACAGTTACAGTTAACAATTTTGTTCAATGTCATACCCATTACACTGATTAAAAACAAAATAAATCCACACACATTAATCATGTTACATTGTTGACACTAAATAAGTCAGTACTGACCTTGACATTGTGTGGCAGAATTAGAGTGCATCTTGTTTCATGCATTCACTAATACATTAGATAACACACCCAGCTCTTATTCCCATGTCTTACCATACAGCAACAAAAAACTTTAGCTCTTCTGTTGTGTGATGTAATGGGGGCACACTTCCTTACGCGACCAGGACAGCAGGATTGGTGTGAAAATTCACAGTCAACGTGTGAAGAATCTAGTTAAAGTTTTGTTTTCACAACAATGCAATGCATCTAGCAATTACAAACTACAAAATAAAAAGAAATGTGTTTGAAATGAAGTGTTGAACAGTGACATAAAAGTATAGTTGGGTGTTTCATCCTAAAATGTGTGTATAATCACACAGTGTTGTAAAAAAAAACGGCTCATTTCCAAAGACATTCTTAGAAAATAGAAACTCTGTATATCTGTCGGTAAAAGCACTTTGTGGACCTTCTCTCGGCCGAATTCCTTTCACACTACACTCAAAGCTGACACAAACCAAGCTGAAGCGAGCAAAAACCACAGTTTTGAGGCATGTTAGTTCTGCACCTTCAACGGGGCCGCCGTGAGGTAGCGATAAAGACAGACGCCCCATGTTTCGAGAATTTATCTCTGACATTTGCAGCAGATCTCTTTATTGCTTTATCTGCATCACATGACATGATAATGGATTCCTCTTGAATGGAAACAATGCTGGTTCTCAGCGGCAGTGGAGCAATGCCATTAGATGCTGCTATTGTCCTTAACAGCAGCACTTACATACTGTATTTTACTCCGATAAGATGTAACAAAAACCTTTCTCCAGAGACAACTCGGGTCACATTGGCAAACCGTTGGGTGAGTCACTGCCACCGTGTACATTAATGCACTGAAATGGGCATCATATTCCTCAGATTAACCAAGCAGAATAGAGGTCGCTCCAGGTCAGAGGATTAAGGCGTGCCAAGTCAGGTCAAAAGTGACAGCAGTTACAGCAATTTCCCTGTTCACGTGCCTTTTCTTGTTAATTAAACACCCTGATGGATAATTATGCAGGTAGTGCCGAAAGTTGCACTTCACCCAGCCTTTGCTGCTGAAGATGACGTGATGGCTGATCATTTGGGCCTCGTGTGATGTTTGAGCTGATATGTGTACATCATCATGTTCATCATCATCTCTCACATGCCATATCCCCCCGTCACACTCTTTCACGCACACTCACACACCCACGCTGTAAAATGTCTGTTATGCAAGAAAAAAAAAAACAGTCAGTACAGGGATGGTAGAGGGAAGTTTTAGTACAAATTAAATTGATGCGCAATAAAAAAAATAAAACAACCCAACCCTAATCATCTGGCTTCACACGAGAAGAGTGAAACCTCAGTTCGGTTAAGATAAGATTGTCTACAAGGGTCTTATTTAGTTCGTTTTAGTATTGTCTAGTTAATGTCTTGAAACATGGACGTCGCATTTTTGCTTGCGGAAATTTTGTCCTTTGTGTATTTTAGAGAATTCTGGTGCAATGATCACACCGAGAAAAAAAACTGTTTACTCTCCTCATAAGATATTGAAACTCATTCCTTTCATTTCTTGGATTTCTTGCTCTCAAACAAAAATCAGAATACCAAAAAATTGGGGCTTGTTTCATAAAATTTCGTCAACAAAAACCTTCCTTTCGTTACTGAGTTCAGGCAGTTAAACCAAAAACTCCAATAGCGATATATTGTTTTGGAGTTTGCCTGGATTCTTCATGTCTGTGTATCTAAATTGACCATAGGTGTGAATGGGAGTGTGATTGAATTGTTTGTCTCTGTGTCTCAGTCCTGCAATAGACTGGTGACCCGTCTCTGCCTTTTGCCCAATGACCACTGGGATAGTTTACAGCGCCAATGTGACCATAATATGGATAAGTGGTATAGATAATGGAAGGATGGACAGATGGACGGATGGATGAATGGACAGATAAGAAAGGTAGGAATGGGAAGGTGGTGGTTCTGAAATAAGCATTTGCATATTTTGTGCATGGTGTGATCAGGTCTATAATCAGGCCTAAATTTGCGTTGTTTATGTTGTGATATATCATCATGTTTACATGTGAGGGCACTCATGTCATCCTGTTGTTTCCCGTTATCAGGATGTAGTTGTTCATTGACGACTCTAGGCAGAGCTATCTTTCATCTCATGATAGATGTTTCTAATATTAACGCGTTAACCACCTAAACCAGCTGAAAAAGACAAATCCTGAAAAAGTGATGCCATGTTATGCGTAATGCGTAGGGTGCTTGGTAAACAGTTATAAATGATAAACTCATCTTCAAACAGGACCTTGAGACTCCCTGAGATGCCTGGTTCTGCAGTCCGTCTTCGTTACCACGTCTGTCTCTTTATATCTCTTTCTCACATATTCAACCCTGGCTGACACACACACACACACACACACACATACACGCACAGATGCAACAGACAGAGCGCTGACGCCTTCCATCTGGTATGTGCTTTAACAGTAGAGCCGTCAGGTCCTCCATTTCTATCTATAACGCTGTACATCAGCAGTCGGGGGACGACGCGTATCTGTCATGTTCCACCGCCCTGTGCGTGTTCAAGTAACCCTGTATAGATGGATACACACTGGCTGTTGTTTTACTGCATCAGCAAAGTGCTGGGTTACAGGGGTGTGTGTGTGTGCTTTTGTGTGTGTGAGACAGAGATCATTGCTTGCGTCATCTAGTAGCAGGTGGACCTGAAAGTGAGAAAGCCTCACTCACAGCAGCAGCAGCAGAGGGGAGTTTCTCCTTAAAACACACTCAACTCGGAGCTATTTGTCACTTTTTTTTCCAACAAAATTCTTACGAAAGCTGAAAATAGATTAAATATTTAGTCTGCATTTGGATTGGGGTTGAAATTCACATTGTGAATGACATTAATTATGGCGGTGGAGAGTTATTGTAAAAAACATACTGTTACCATGGTGACACACGTAAATATTTACACATTTCATGAACATGCACTCTTGTTTTTGTGAGAATATTCTTTTTCTTGACTTTATGTCGTGAGTCACTTCACACACGCTTCCTACTCAGACTTCTCCGTCTCACCTCTCACCTTAATCATAAAGGCAGAAAATGTGCAGTTTAACGCTGTTGGGATCCAAGAAACTCATCTCGTCCTCCGTGTCGTCCTTCGGCGCCGTGGTAACTGATGAGCAGCAGGAGGCTCCGTGCTGCACGTGTCATCCTCCTCTCCAGCTGCATGAATGTCCTCCACTCAGCAGCCACGCCTCTCCAACTCCAAATCAATTAAATTTGTGCACAAACTAACCACTACATGGACCCGAAGTTTGGTGTTCCCAAGGAAGGCAGCCATCATGCCGGACGGCCATTTACATAGCAGAATGTTTGGATAACCAAACTGATGTTTTATGAGCAGCCAGAGGATTTCAAACTTATTGCAGATCTCCGGGGGAGAAAAGGCTCGGGATCAAACCATTAACCCGGGGTCTACGTGCAACAAATTTCATCACTTATCAGCCCAACTAGCCACCTCTGTCCCAACAGTACTAGTCCCTTCACCTTCACCTCCAGCTCCACTCCCTCAGCTTCGTCCAATTCAGCTCGGGTGCCAGACTTCAAGACATCTGACTCAGTGCCAGCCTCATTTCCTGGGCCGATTCTGCAGCCGATGCCACCTGCTGCTCTTCCTGTCCCGGTGCCAGCGGCAGTCGCCTTGTCACTCGCCGCTGCTCCTGTGCTGGCATTAGCAGCAATTCTCCAGCCACCCCTTTCTAGTGGCCTCAGCGGTCCTATCATCAGTCATCCCGGAATAAGATCTTCTGCCGTTTGGTGCTATAAAGTTCAAATTGACACCCATAACTACTAAGTGCTTCCAACCTCTCCTGGAGATAAGGATTCCTGCTGCCCTGAGCCTATGAATGTAGCGTATGCTGTGATTACTCAACCCATCACGAATAATCATAGAAAGGTGGAATCCTGTTCATTTCATCCATGTGCGGCTTAATTGCCCTTTTGCTGTCAATTGTGGAAACAACATCAACATCAGTGTTGATATTAAAAGACGACACGACTTTGGAGGAATGATAAATGGTTTGTTAACTTAGACCCACACAGCCCCATGTCTGTGCATTAAGATCAGAAGCAAAATCATAAAAAAAATGTTTAAAAAACTCACAGAGCCCAGACCAGACAGATGTGCCGATGTACGATCGAGCTTATCACAGAGCATTTACAACAGATATTCATCTTATCTTCTCTTCATCTTGTCTGGAGTGAGTTTGCAGCTTGTTACACACACCTACAGCGTGGCAAGGCCGTCCTCTCCTGAGCAGAGAGGTGGGAGTGAACAGCCATACAGTTAGCCCTTGGTACTGATGTTCTACATTTCAAGTCCGGTTGAGAACCATGAAGAGTGTTTGTCAGTGGCTGTCGAGTTATTATATACAGTATAAGTGCAAAGTCTGAGGAATTTGGCTTTCACGCAGACGGATACACTTCAAATCATCACATTTTGAAATATTACTCTCACTAAATACAAGATGGCCTCACCATTTTAAGTAGATGGCGAATTATCAACCCAAAACTTCAAATCCTTGCAAACATGTTATAACCATAGCGAAGTCATATCTATGTTTGGCAGCAGTACGGCTTATAACACCTCTCACAGGATGACCCGTCAACCCCAAATCATCCAAGTCATAAAAAACGTAAACTACAGCCTCAGCGTCCCATTCAAATATCATTTCAACCTTTCGTCGGTCCTCTTTGATCGTCCTCTCTCTCACTTTTTCGCGTCCACTGATGCCCTCCCTTCACTCTTCACTCTTTGTCAGTATCACCTTCAACTCTACTGCTAATCACCTCTTTCACTGGAGGGAACCTCGTCATCTGTTTCTCCTCACCAGAGATCTGTTCATCATCTCTGCCCTTCACCTCCGTTGATGAATTCCAATCAAGGGATCAGCACAGGAAAAAAAACAAACACACACACACACACACACACACACACACACACACACACACACAGGCAGCCATAGCTAAGAATGGGGTCTATTTGTGAGAGGCTACATTATTCGTTGAATCGTGTATACACTCATGTAAAACTTGGATTTATAGGTTCTGGTTGCTAAATCTATGAAAAAAAAAACAACTTTCACATTTAAATTTGCTTTATTTCAATGAAAAATGCCTGCAGGAAACACCAGTACACGACACAAAATGTTTGTTTAAGATCCAACTGGAACATAAAGTATGATGTGGAAATTGTTATCAAATGTTGTCAAGTGTAGATGAAGAGTACGTTTCACAAGATCTTTATTGTAATAAAGCTGCTAGAATATGTCTCTCTCACTCATAAGATGTTGTTATTAATGATCAGTTAAGTGCTGTGGGTACATTTTTGTTCCTGTGTTCAGCAGATACATGTAAAAGCTGAGCTGCTGTCTGGGTCATGTGTGATTCAGTCTCACTTTCTGGTGGAAAGGGGTCACGTTTTTGGCATTGCTAAACATCTGGCGGGGTGCGGCAGATGTCGGTGCTCTTTGAGAATTTTTCTAGCTGCGTGAGTATTTGCAAAAATGACTTCATCTGCTCGTAGATGATGTGCACAAACTTCAAATGCTCACAGGATCTTAGGAACAGACAAATGCAAATGCCTGAGCATCAATAACATTCCGAACAAACTGAGTCTAACATCCGTCTGTCTTCGAGTCTTTTGCTTGCCTCTTGAGTGGATGGAAGCGAGGGCTGAGCGCATCCAAATGAACACTTGTCGATCTACGCTATGTTCTCCGGCAATGCAGATTTTCTATTTCTTCCTGGCTGACTTAAGCCTCACGGTAAGAATGTTTGAATTGAAGTAAAAAAAAAATAAAAAAGAATGGCAAAACTGATTTAGTGTAATGCAATCTGTGCGTTTGTTGAAGAGGCTCACACGGTGAACAGAAGCACCAACGTCAACAAGACCTATAAAAGACGGAGAAGTGGGCTATGATGCTTCAAAGCCATGATGCATGCAGCGTTGACATTAGCTCTAACATACTGTGATGTTGATGGATGCCTATGTTTACATGGAAACCACAGTGTGACATTCCTCTGCCGTGATTAGGGTGATAAGATGTCTATAGGGACAGAATTAGTAGGATTCCACAGCTCACTGACGTACATGCTTGCATCCAAATGTTTGGATATACTGAGTGGAAGAAGCATTGTTGCTGCTAATTCAAAACCAAAAAACACACCTTGCACTCCCAGTGAGCAAGGACGTGAGTCATATATCAATGATTTTATTACCCAGGTTTTTGGATATGACCGTGTGTGTGTGTGTGTGTGTGTGTGTGTGTGTGTGTGTGTGTGTGAGTGTCTGCTACATGCTTGTCAAAACCGGAATGCAAATGTCCTCATATTGTCTGTGTGCATCGTAACTCTGTGTGTGTCTGTGTGTGTCTGTGTGTGTGTGAGGCTGGAGATTCTTTGACCTTGGACGCCCATGAAGCTGCTGGAAACACACAGCAGCTCATCAAATATTTACAGCTCCATCTAATTCAGGACTGGATGTGGTCTTTCTTCCTGCGGCCACGGGCTCACGGCGGCAGGCTGGAAGAGAAGTGAGGGAAACACGTCCAGCATCACCGTGTCAAAAATCTGATCATATTACGGGCCATGACAGAGGCTTTTCAGGGTTGATAGTGAAGCCGAGCCTGATGTTGCTGAACGGACACACGGAAATCAAAACCCTCCGATAATGAGTTTATTTAATATACTTGTGTTGGTTATGAATATTTCTGAATATGACCAATATGTTTTAGTTACTAATGCCATAATGGCTCCAGGAATATAATTTGGGAACTAGTGCATTAATAAGTGTTGATTGTACATATACCTAAAAAAGAGAGAACTTTGCAAAATTTTACACACACAAATATTCAAATTCTGACTTTTTAAATCATAGAGATTTCTTTAAGTCTGTGCACCGAAGCTGGAATGTTTGCAGATTCTGAGAATATATGGTTTGCTGAAAATCTCCTAAATCTTTTGATGCTTGTTTCTGTTTTAATAATTGAAAAGTGTCTCCAAAGTGCTCTGCCAAAACATTTCAACAGCTTCACCTACAACAGCTTTCCAGAAATGAGTGTCGTCATTTCCTCGAAACAACGCCGAATAAAGCGGAACGGTTCTACCTCGCTTTCAGGAAATGCAACTCAGTAAGCAGACAGACGCAGTGCAGCGGAGTGCAAAACCACTTTTTTTGGGTTTTTTTTTTTAATGTCATGTAAACAGGGTAATATGATTGAAATTGGTATTATCGTTGCTTACTGCAGCTAACAGATGGAGATTTCACGATTGCCAACCAATTTAACTCAAGCATGTAAACAATGGTACATTCAGGTATATCCGTGATCAGTGATTGCATGAAGGGTCCGTGAAGATAAGATAATAAGATAAATGAAAGCTTCTCTAATGGGGTGTAAAGATCAGTGGGGCAGAAACACATCGGGGGGTCAGGAGCCTTTTTAATACTTCCTGCAAGTTTTCAAAACATTTACAGGAGGGGATGCCAGCCCTGGAATCCATTATCCACAAATTGCCGTCATGCAGAACAGGCACACACAAACACACACACACACACACACACACACTCACACACACTCGTTTCTTGGTGCATTAAGAATATGAAAAATCTACCTGATCAATTCACTCATACGTGTTCTCCTCTCATACATCATTAAAGCATCATCAATACTAAACTCATTTATAATTAAAGCCTACCTGGAGAGCAGCGAGAGATCAGTGAAAATTGCTGCATACTAAATATGTCTAAACATGCACACCGGCTCTGTCTCCTGCTGCTGCTGCTGCTGCTGGCATCAATCCATCTGTCCTGCTATACATGTCGCTGCCACTCGCATCCATCTGCTGTGGAAAATGAGACAGCTCCTGCGTGCGCGCAGATACTTCAGCTAACAGCCGCTGATGGATGTCAGCTGCCTGTAAGAGGGAACGCAAATCTGTTTGTTTAACGGCAATAGAAAGC
>OMNV01012899.1:0-16100 GCA_900303265.1 Brotula barbata
GTTCGTTTTTGGAAATGACTTCGGGCGAATCGCTCGGCGTGCTGCATTTTCAGCTTCACAGTCCAGAGGAGAGCCTGTTAAATATTGGTACTGGGTCAGTCCGATGGTGGAGCTCTGATAACTAATTACTTTTCTACATTTCTGGGTCAATTCTCACCAAATTTGAACACAAATGTAGATTGTCTGGACAAAGTCAGATAAAAGTTATGACTTCAGCAGCCATTTGTAACAAAACAGTAAGAAATTTGAGAAGAAGAAGAAGAACGTTGAGTGTCTGCGGCTCAGTCTCCAAACCAAATGAATGAATGAGTCTATTGTGTGTGTGGTTTGTCAGCGGTGGTGGGAGCTGGTAATTAAGGTATAGACTCTAATGAGAGGATAGACATCATCTAAACAAGAATCTAAGTCTGTAAATGTCCTACGGCGGTTCAATCAGGGCCCGGACATGAACCCAGACCAGAGAATGGCAGAACGCTGCAACCCCAAATCCATGTTTCAATTTTTTTATTTTTCATAAATGCACACATTCTCTGGGTTATTTTGTGTAGTTTGGTAAAACATGCTAAAAAAATGTCAAAAATGAAGGAATCCCAATCCTTCCTGAAGGTACGGCTCTGTCTGTCTCTCTGGGTTCTGCTGTGGCTTCAAGACCAGCAAATAAACTTCATCCTGTGTTTAAAAAGCACCGTCCTGTTCTCCATACAGCAAAAATTCACTGATGGGTAACGACAGAAACAAAGACCCGGCTGGATGGGAATCCAGTACCGAAATAGCTCCGATACAGTATCTCTGTTTCCATCCAGCACACACTTTGTATCCTAGCAGCAGCAGCATCCAGTCAGTCCCTCGCCCAGCGTCCTCCTTGAGACTGAGCAGGCCTCACAAATCAAGCTTTCCCTAATATGCCATTTTCCAACATAGACTCTGAAGTCACGTTGCACTCAAGACCAAACACTCCTTGTTTTTCCTCTGTGGTAGGACGCTGTACCCGGGCCTGTCCCTCCAGCGGGACAAACTGAGGCGCTGTAGAAATACGTTCTGGACGAGCCGCATGCGTAGGAAGCTGAAGGTGTTTCCTCAGGTGGATTTTCCATCTCGAATGCGTCATATCGCGTAGTTTTGTCACATCTTGGCTCTGTCGCCGTGCAAATAACTAAAGTAAATCAGATTATAAGGCCTTAAAGATAACCCAGATAAGTTGACCTACATATCTGGTCCACAGGCCCGTGGTTAAGGAAAAGTCTGCGACCTATTTGTCTCCTTCGCAACAGTAGCAATCGAAGCTGCCAGATGTTTAATTCTCATAACTCCAGAACAACAACAGATGTCAACCGCTGCTTTTTCTCCGTTGGGACAACAAAAATGTTTGTCTATTAGTGTGTTATTTTGTCGGCGGCTACAAATTATACCAGTTGAGCGTCTCTTTGATGCAGCTCGCTGTAATAACAAGGCAGCGGCTGCACGTCAGTCTTTAAAAAGCGTTGAAAGGCCCCCCAAAGCTCCTGAAAACACACCTTCATCACCACAGAGCCGCTCACATTCTTCACTCCACTCATGGAAAACACACATTAGTGGAGTTTTCCATAATGTACACGTTCGGTCGGCTGTCACTCCTGCATGTCGAGTCTTTAGATGCTGATGTCATGGAAACTAACAGGAAACTAACGTCGACGTAGGAGCAAAAGAAATATTAAAGAATAAAAAAAATAAAAAAAACACCTTCCTCCATACAGGCAAGAAAGTCAGTAATAGTTTTCTTTTTCTGATTTAATGAACGTATTCCTCGTGGGAGTTGGAGCTCTGACCCCGGCGAGGTTGCTGTCATGTTCCTAGTTTCCACAGTCACCTCAGTGCTAATGCGACATTTATTCCATGACGAGTCGGCGGACACAGAACATCTCTGTTCTGTTCTGCTCTGACAGTTTAGTGAAACCAGACCAAGCAGAACTTTGAGGCTTCGCCCGCAGATTTTCCCCCGGATCGAAAAGCAGGAAAAAAAAACACCGCGCACATCCCGTTTTATTCCTTTTTATAATCGCGGCTCTCGTTCATATCCCCGGAGGAAGCATATTGACCATTTGATCCAGAAATTAAAATGGCGTTGAAAGGTTTGCGGCGTGGAGGTGACCCGCAGAGCTTTTTAAAGCCTCTGAGGTTTGGTTCTTCCCGGAGCAGAGCAGGAATCTGACCTCCTTTGTCTGCAGGCTTTGGCAGTTTGACCCTTCGTGAAATCCAGCCTCCACTTTCATTGTTTAAACAGCCAAAAGGTCTCGAGGAGTGTATAATTGCGACCTCAAAGAGACGGTTCGTTACGGCTCAGTGTGGTCGGGCGACTGAACTAATTAGCCGGCCGGTGCCAGATCGGAGGCTTGTTTGGTTAGTTTGCCGTGTTCCCACCCTCACGTTTGATAAGTGCTTCTTTCCCAACCGATCTCTGCCGCTGCCCCAGCTGATATTTTGCTTGACGTGGTATTTTTAGTCCTGTGTTTGTCATTCGGTGTTTCTCATGAGCTGAGATGGAAGAGGGAGGAGAGTCGGGTTCGACCTCAGAGGCAGACCAAAATCACTCTCGCTTAGTCGTCCCATTGTTTTCACACACGTATCATTATAGATATTGGAGGACGTACTGCATTGGATTGAAAAAAATGGACTCGTGAAACACGCGACACTCCGGCTATTTTATCCGCTTCCATTTCTAAGCTCGTCCAGCTTCCGGTCGCCGATTGTACGATGGCTTCCTTTTTCAATATTTTCGCATTTTTGCTTTTCACGATGCGTCAGGAAAGAGAAAATTCATGTGATGCTGGCTAACGTCAGCGCTGCTATGCGAGTTTTTAGGGGCAAACGCTACTACGTCGTTGGTGAACGTGACGATCCACGACTTTCACCACGGTCCTAAGCATCGTGCACATTTCCCCAGAGGAAGAGATAAGCTGAAACAAAGTCTGTTGCCGTGGCTACTAAACAATGACAAAATATAACGTCCTATCAGCTCATATCAGCTGATTCTAAGAGCTGACGTGTTGGCTAACATTTGTTTTTGCAGCCTGTTGTGGTCACAATTTAAGCATTTTCCCTTCTACAGTGGAATCTTATTCATTCTGTCCATTTTAACGTTTTTCATACATGTTTGCGTTTGTCATAATTGAGATCTACGAGCTCCTCCTCCTCCTCCTCCTCCTCCCCCTCCTCCTCTCAGGGATTATTTGGAAAATCACTCCAATCAGAGAATCTGGCATGAAGCACAAAGTGGCAATTTCCATTTCCAAAGCCTGGGTGGCTGCTAATTATGATGAAAGCTCTCTGCGATCAGGTTCCACGCAGCCTCAACACTTAACGAGAAAAACACTCCAACCTCCAAGAGGAAACAAACTGTCGGGATTTTTCGGAGAAGTGAACAAATGGCTTTGGGAAAACTTTGAAAGGCTTCGCCCCGAATTATTGTTGTGATCGCAATCAGTGGGTATCAGCTTAAGGCCGAACTAACGGACCAAAGTATATCCTATCAAGACCCCTATGAAAACTAACAAAAGGTTGGCAGAGCCGAGGCTCCAAATAGCATCAAGATGAAACAGATTAAAAATTAGACATTGAATCCCGTCTTAAAACCGCTGCAGTGATGTCATCAGGTTTAGCAATCAGGCTTTTGTTTCCGCATTTTGAACTTGCTGACATTTTAAGTCAGTTAGCTAATATCAACGTGAACTTTGGCTTTTAGGAAGCCCTGATCCATGATGAGGAAAACGTCTGACATCGGTGAGTTCAGCTCTCGGCCCGCTCACGCTCGTTTTGGATTCTGATTAATTCTGAAACTCCTTATTTTTAGTGTTGACCAGTGACCCAAGTCAACAACGGACGCTAATTTGGGCAAATCTGGTAAGAACCAACACAGTATTTAAGAATACAGAATGCTTCATCTAACATGGCCATCATCAATTAGTGACTGAGACTCTTCACCGATTCACTTTAAGGATCCCTGAAGCTCTGACGCATCTTTAACCTTTGCTCGCTGCATCTCGCACATATTGGAAACATCACTGCAGCATATTAAGACGGTCAAACCTCAGATGCTAAAATTAAAAGCACTTGTAACAGGACTAAAAATGACACATGACCTCATGTGTTTATCAGCTAGCAGACCTCCGCACACGTACGGGCCTGAGATCAACGACAACAAAACGTCCTCCTGCTCTTCCAAACGACAGACAAACCAACAGCACCACATTTACCGCTGTGGTACGAAAACGGAAGAAATACGCAGGTCATCGGAGCGTCACGCCGTCCCCCACGACACCACCATCACACTCACACAGCGGCTATTTTTGAGGACCTAGCGGTAAGTCAAACCCCTGGGTACTGTTGCAGAAACACACACTTTCCCCCGAGGGAGCGACACACCGAGCTGAACACACTCACCAGCACCGACCGGCATTACCTAATCGAAAACGTCTGCGTGAACGCCAACGTCGACCAACAACGAATCAGCCACCGTGTACATGTGTTGTTTCTCTGTTAGACCATGTTGTTTCTCACGTGTCCATCAGGGGGCGGTGTTGTGTTTACTAAAACATAAAAGTACAGAAACCACAGAAAAAATTCGAAAGCAGAAATCTGTTTTTGCCCCCGAGTGAACTTAAGAAGGACGAGATTTAACGCAGAGGTACAGGTATTGTGCGTCGTCTGAGTTCTTTTCCGATTCATTACCGTCTCCTGACAGGAAGTCAGGCAGTTCAAACAATCAGATTGTTTGGACCTGTTAACATTTGGGAGGGCGGTACAGACCCAACCCACAGCCGCCTTTGTTTTCCCACAAAACCATTGTCTGCCGAGATGTTTACGTGTATTTTCCAGAAGTACAAACCCAGCTTTACTTAACGCTTAAGGCTGCTGACTTTCTGTTGGATGTGGCCCTGCCTAATACTACTTAATACTGCAACACTTACTGCAAATGAAATGTGCGTGTAATGACGCGGACAGATGGAAGCAATACAACCAAACTGCAGCCACGGAGAGCCGCTTCTGCTCTTCTTATTTAGAGACAAACAGTTAACGGGAGGTCAGAAACGGTCTCTCGCTGCGATGTGATATCACGATTCATGAAGCTGATATTTTTAAACCGCTGGCTGCAGTTCAAGGAACGTCATTCACAAGCCAACATCAGATCCTGTGACACTATGAGGTCCTTTATCTGATCTGCTCAGATTAGTGAGGATTCACTATTCAAAAACAAAAGATTTCCTACACATCCCAGAATGCTTTTCACCGGGGAAGGTGTGAATTTATCGTATGCACGGTAAAGCTTTTCTTCACGCCCATCTATCCCCTGGCTGCCCTGCAGTCGACTCTCTCCTCTGCTGCCGAGGGCTAAAAATGGGACGTCTGTGATTTATCGTCCTGTGATTCTTGACTGCTGACATTTAGGATCAGCATCACTGATTTTTCTTCCTTTAAACTCCACAGCTACAGCAGCTACAAATATCCAATTGTGGCATTTAACGCAGGTCGCGGTCCATCAGACGAAACACGATCGTCAGCGGCGAGGCGTCAGCTGAGGTCGGCCAGTCTGACTCACCGAACATCTGAACGTCCAACGCAGCACATTAGAAAGTCTAAACTGATGCACGGGATAATCAGAGACGAGCATCACGGGGTGATGGGACGGGGGGGGTGAAAACTTAGGACAATAGACAAAAAAGGGTGGTGGGGAACCCCCCCCACCCCACTCTCACACATTGTTTTAGTTGGACAGTGAGAACTGAAAGATTCCAGACTACAGTGAGATCTGTTGGTTCTGCATCTGCTGGGTACTTAAACAAACAATCAACGGGCAATTCAAGATTCGGGTTCACACACTCAACACCGAGGTTAACCCTTTAAACACTGGCAAATGGCATCAGTGATCCATTTAAACTTGAGCGTACGCCACTGTGGAAAAGTCTGATGCACCGTGGAAGATGTAACGCCATCAGGGAGGCATCGGATGGGTCCCAAATTAATTCTGCAGCATGACAACGACCCCAAACATACAGCCAGAGTCATAAAGAAAGCTCTTTATAGCGCTAAAAGAAGAACAAAGAGTCCTCCAACAGATGGTATGGCCCCCACAGAGCCCTGATCTGAACATCATCCGGTCAGTCTGGGATTACATGAAAAGAAAGAAGACGTCCAGACGGCCAAAATCCACAGAGGAGCTGTGGAAAGTTCTCCGAGATGCCTGGAACTTCCAACCTGAGCCTATGAAACCCGTGCACATGTGCTCGGAGGAGAATCGGACCTTTTAAAGGCACAAACCAAACGTCGATTTGATTTAGTTTATTCTGCTAACTGCCACTTTCTGTGACGTTAATTGTAATTGTAAGTTTTTTTTTTGCACAATACAAAAAGGTTAAAGCTAAAACTTAGCTGAGAATCAAAGTGACCAAAATCAGAGCAGCAAACACAGATAATGAATACAAAAACATCGTTTAACATCCCTGACTGTGAAATTAGGGTCGTTCTGCTAAAAGTTGGAATAAAGTCTGCGTGTCTTTGGAAGCCTGAAAGATTTAGAAAACAGTTTCATATTTCCAACATACTGCAGAGAATCTACGGGGGGACCGAAAGGAGTTCCACTGGAAAAGCAAAGGTTTGGGATTAAAACGTGGCGACATTAACAAACAACAAACAGCTCGCACACAGCAGCCAACAATAAAAGTTTGAAGAGGTTTTACTACTTTTTTTTTCATTTATATACACAATAATCAATATGTCCTCCAAACAGCTCCGTGCTAAAACACATCTAAGCTAACCACTTGGTTGCTAGTTGATAAATTGGCTCATTTAGCCGATAATTAATCGCCGTATCGATGGCTCGTTTGTTTCCTACCTCCTGACGTCCCTCCGTGCAGTCACACTGGAAGTTATCATGACTTTCGCAGACGGTAACAAAGTTTGGGAGGAGGAGAGAAAACACTCCTACCCTCCACTTTCACCAGCAGTATCCAGTTACTGTAAACAAGAACATGCACATCCGGGTAAGACTTTCAAAATAAAATCAATGTTTCTCAGCACGGATGTGGGCTCGCGAGAGATTGGATGTGATGTTACGAAAAGCAAATAATGTTGTATTATTTCAACAACATGCTTCTACATATTGGGAAAAAAGCTACATATAGATGTATAATGCTAACGTTACTGAGGGGGAATGAAGTATTGTGTATTTATAAACAAATATCCTTTGTCTGGTTATATTGCTTTTTAACCCATGCTAAAAAAAATGAACTCTCACAAAACATGACTCAAACTAAAATCAGGAGGATTCTTATGTGTGTAGTTCAATTTCAATTGAGGATAGATGTGACGTATTACTCGATGAGTCGTATTTTTGTGTAAAAAATGCTGTATAGTGTTTTCAGTCATTAAAAGCAGAAAATCTGACTGCGTCACACATACATTGACAACAAAAAACTAGTTAAAAAGTGAGATTTAATGGACAATCTAAGAATATCACCCGATACTGCCGTATCGCCTCACTCAGACACGTTTCATACTTTTATTTTGAATTTTATTCTGGTCAATTCTTAGATAATTCTGTTTTATTTTCTCGCGCTTGCCGCTCCTAACAGCTAGCGGTGTCCATGATAGACAACAAATTGCTCCAATGAGGAGAGCGGTCGAAAGATACGACGGGGGCGGGGCTTTTACAGTAATTTGGTCAGATGGCGCCAAAATAGCTGAATATATTTTATTTCATTCTATTTTATTCTATTATTTATATTATACTATACCATATTCACTGATCATCATTTATAATACTACAATGTATATGACAAATCATTAAATCAGTAGATTTTATGTATCAAATCTGTTGTAATTATTGTTATTTAAAATTCCATTGGGTTGTTCTAATGGACTGTTTTTCATCAAGTCAAAAAAAAAAAAAAATACATTTTCCACATGGTATACTCAGTTATTAACAGCTAATAATAATATGAAATTATGTGAAATCTTGTACCTAATCCCAAACAGTTTGCTTTAAAGTAGACTCAATTACCTAGTGTTAAGGGGGTTAATGTACATAGAGAGAAAGGACACATGAAAGAAGTTTCAGTCTCAGATTTGTTTCCAAATCTTAACATTAGCTTGTGATCTGTTGATAAGAAAATTCCAAAGTAGAAAAAAAAAGGCTCATGAACTGCAGCTCCACCACTTAAGCAGGGGAGGGCGCTGTTGTCTGTTTTATACCAAATGAACTCCAGTTTGGTTTTTTTCAGACTTGGCTTGCAGGCCTGATTGAGAAATCCTGAGCCTGACTCATAACAACAATATAGCTATAATTCCTGCGGCTTCGTTTTCATTTTCAGGGTACTCGTGCTCTGGGCATTGTTGTTTGTCTGCTGTCTGCTAGCCACGACTGGGGCTTTGAGCTAGAATCAGACTGGCACCGACACACAGATAGAATAAAAACCCTCCTATTGTTGAAAAAGTGCATAAACATCTGACATCAGTGAGTTTCTGTTGATCACAGCTTTAGATAAAATCCCTTCAGCTTCCAGTCTGACTGATGTGGATTATTTACAAGGATTCAACTCACCTCAGCAGAAGATGTTTGTGTTATATAAGTGAACGTCCTGGAACATCTCAGTGCGAAGGCTTTTCAGACAGGAAGTCTCATGGAACAAAGCGGGCACTGGCAGGTCACTGTGACCTGGCAGAAGGATGAAATCATGACATTGTCAAAAGACACACACAAAAAAGACAGAGGTCAACATTAAAAAAACGTAGAGTGGTGTAAAAACAACTAACCCATGCAAAAGATACTTACTAAGCGAGAGCAAAATGTGGCAACATCTGAGACTTCACTTTAATGGACTCACATCTGCTGACAGATGGATGACGGAGACTTCAAATTCTGTCTTTAAGTCATTTTGATTTCCTTCATTGACAAATAAGCATTTTCGTTAGACAGAATCTCAATGCACAAGAAAAAACTAGACGAAAAATTAGGTAAAAACAAATTTAAGGACATAAAATGTATTTTATTTCAAAATTGAGTCCCCACAGCTCAGTGTTTTCAGTTTTATCTTTTTGTATCTTAGTTTTATCATACGTACAGTCTTTTCTATACCAAACCAATCCAACATTTATTTCCAACAGAGAAGAGCTGGAAGTTTAAAGAATTCTCCTGTTGAGTTGCCAAAGTTGCCAAATTTCGCATTAAGTTATGAGTCAGACTTTATGCAGAAATACTGTGTGATGGGAATATAGAGTATTTGGATTTTAACAGAATCAGTGAAAGGATGATGTCACTTCTCGTTGCACTGAAGAAATATTGATTAAAGATTATCTATTAAACCCAAAACTGTTGGTGGAGACCCATCTAAACTTTGATGTTAAATAGACACGATGACAGCATGAACCAATCAGAGTGTTTCACTATCAGTTTCCATGGAATCACAGGGAAAATGTCTGACATATAGCAAACATTAAATCAGCCTCCTCGTCACGTTAGGATCAAGTTTCTGATACAAATTGAGCAAAGAGAATTAAGCACTGTCATAAAAGAACAATTTGTATTAATGTATTTTACATGGTTTAATAATAATTCAAATAATAATTGAGAAAAAAAAATCAACTGCTGAGAACTTTTAAAAAAAAGCGTTCATTCTGATGATCAAAGGTTTTTCTTCCCTCCTAGTTTGAGGCCCTGATGGTGGAACGTGCCCACCGTGGAGCTGTTTATCCTTCGGACACCTTGAGGACCGAGCTGACGAGCTGCACAGATGGAGGAAGCCCACATTTTATGGTTTCTGCTTCCTCCAGGTCGATCTGACCTCCCGTTCCAACGTTCACACTCAGGCTGCTGCGGAGAGAGAGAATCGCTCCGGCAGCACCGCCCATCCTCCTCTGCTGCTGCTGTCAGCTCCGTCCCATCCAACCCAACCCGAGGCCTTCCTGGAATTCACAGCTCTTTCTGTTCGCCTGAAAAGGTCAAGTGTGAAAAACACTGCTGGATGAATTAGTAACCGAGTCGCCTTTAAGGCCAACAGTTCAGAGTACAAACTCCACCAGAATAACCGTTAGAATTTCTCTTCATTCTGGGTGTGTTGGGTATCATTTCACACAGATTTCACCCAGAATGCATCCTGATATATTTGGTACATTTGGAAACGTATTGCAGTTCCGTTCATCATCAAGAACAGATCCAAATTCTGTTTTTTAGAAATGAGAATTACTTTATTGATCCCCAGAGGGAAACTAGGTACCACTGCAGCTGGTCATACACAGGAGGGGAAAAAGAGAGAATCTACAAAAAATATGCCAGTAAAGATACAAATAGTAATAAAGATAAAAAGATAAGACAATAAAGTGAATATGAAAATGTAAATAATATGTCACTTATTGTGATGTGGACCACACATGAATATATGATGGTTATATCAAATATGTCAATTCTTTTCTCACGTTATTATTGATTTTGTATGTAACTTTTATTTACCTGACGTGCTGCTCCTCCTGCACTCCTGGCTGTTGGAGGAGAGAGAGTCTGTCTTTCTTCCTCTTTTTCTAAGGTGTCTAGGGGAGTTTTCCTCGTCTTCCTCGAGGGCTTTGGGCTGGGTCGGGAACCATCATTGTTCTTGTGGGCCCGCGAGGCCCTCTGAGACACTGGACGTGATATTGGCTCGTACAAATGAACTTGACTTGACACAGTGACAACAGGAGGAAAACAAAGCTGGAGGTCAAACAACAGCTCCGACAAAGACCTCGCTCAGCGTCAGAACAATAACTCTTAAAGTCATTTCCCAGCTCGCCGTTCACTGACAGGGAAGGATACCTGTCGCTTCGCCGCACACACTCGTCAAAGTCCACGGGCGCTGGCAGCAAAACATGTTTTCGGGAAGAAGTCGTAAACCCATTCGGACCGATTCCAAAGCTGTGGAGGAGGGAAACAGAGAGAGCACGTGCAGAAACAAACGCTTATTGATAGTTGTTGTTTTTATTTATTGTTTATCAATGGGCTTCATCACCTCGGGAAGCCATTCATAAATGAATAATTTATGAATAGAAGTTATGATTTTTAATTTCCCTTAACTTTGTCTTTATTCTTGATGCGTTGGGTTTTCATTTTTCTCACCCAGAATGCATCCTGATATATCTGGTATCTTTGGAAACATTATTAAATTATAAAAAACGAACCGAAGCTCAGATTCAAACAGGACCGACGTGGCTCTGCGCGCGCCTCGGCCTTAGCTGGGGGTTTCTGGGTAAAAGGTGAAGCGAGGAGGAAAGTGAACGAGGTCACGGCTGGGCCAAGCGGAGCGTTAAGTAATGTGATGGAAGGAGCGATGAACGGCTGAAGCCCCACGTGAACACGCTGCTGTGTGACCTGCTCGAACAGAGGGCCAAACTTCCAGAAAAGCTCAACAAGGCTTAACTTTCACAAACGGAGGGGAGTCCAGCAGGCTATTTATACCACGCCACAAACACCACCAACGCCGCTTTAACGGTGACACACTCACATTTTCTGCATATTTTACATCTCAGACTAATATTGGCTCATATGTTGCTCAATATTTGACGGTTGAAGGTAGTCATTATTAGTTTTGGTTTGGTTTTGACCTTTTTATGTACCTGTAAACCTGTAAAAATCGTTCAACCATCATAAATTTTCAGCACATTTCTGTGACAATTTAGCTTTAAGACTTTGGAACTTTGTTCCATAGAAATGAATGGCTAGATGGAATGTTCCTTTCTTATTTCAGCTCTTTATAATTCTTTACATATTCAGCTACGAACTTCTTTGTTAAAATCTAACTTCAACTATTCGACTTTTCATTCGTAGAGACTAAGTGTAACGCGTTGCTCTGAACTCGTACCACCGCCACATTTAACCTCTTAAAAAACATGGATCGTGTACAGAATCATGAAAAAAAATCTAAATTATTAGAAGTATAGAAGTGATTAAAGATCCTCACTTTTTACAGCTTTTTCCTGAAATGTATTCTTTATTGGAAATGTGATGGGTATTATTCTACACAGATTTCCTCAGAATGCCTCCTGATATTTTGGAAAAATTTGGACTTTTCACAAGATTTCAAAGTAAACTCTTGTGTTTTTGAAGACCACTTTCACTTGTATTAAAGTGCAAACCGTTTGAAGGTGAAAGGACAAGACTAAGAAAGAAAACCGAGTATTAAAGGACATACATGACGTTTGAAAGAGATGATTAATCTGATTGATCCGAGTCCAATCACTGTTTTAAAATACACGTAGATGGAGTGAGTGTGGCTTTATAACCTCACCGTGACCGTCTGAATGAATGAATGAGTGTGAGCCGTCTGCAGCTCTGTAAAAACCAAACCAAAACTCACGAAAATATGAATCCAACACATCCAGCTTGATTTAAGTAAGAAGTAATTAGAGCCGCTGTCCTGGAGGACGGATGCTTCAGATTAAAGACGCTGCTTTCTAGGTTAAAGTCCAAACCAAGGAAACAGATAAGAAAAAAAAAAAGGCACAAAGCCCCACAGAGAGCAGGAGCAGAGGGATACAGATGCAGCGTGTGAGGAATCTGGGTAAAAGGTCGGCACTATGAACATGAATGGAGAATCGGCCTTTGTAATTGTAAATAACAGCTGCTTTTACTCTCAGGATGAAATGAGTCCCCGGTGACATCAACGGACAAAGACTATTCACTTCGTTTACTGTTTTACCATAAATATCTCAACGTAAATATTTCAAATTGTCTTGAAATTTTCAATTGTATCTAGATTGTATTTATTCTAAGTTGGAATGAAATGACCAAAGTTTCCAACAGAAAGCACCAAAGTGTTGGGATACATTCTGGGGACAAACTCTATATAAACTTTATCTAGACTAGAGTAGAATTTCAAGGGAAATTTTGAATTCCATAACTTTACATTTAACGGATCAAAAGTCTTAGTTCTGTAAGGAGTGTATAAATGGGTGTAAAACATTACATCGGACAACACAAAAGTGGCGTAAACATGCATATCAGGAACGGCTTAAAAAGTGACAGTTACTACGAAGGATTTTAAGATTTTCAAATAGTTCCAATATAAAAATACAAAGATTTTAATGATTTTCTACATGGTCTATTTAATTATTGATTAGTTATTAAAGTGAATCTTAAATGAATCTTACGTCTGATTTGCCTCAAAGTGGATTCAATTCATTCACTGAGTTTAAGGGGTTAAATTCTAAGATCTCTTCCAGAGATAAATAAATCTCATCCTTTACATAAAAACAGGTAACTTAATCCAGGATCTTACGTCTTATGTTGAAAGACAAATGTTACTGTAAATAACATTAGAATCATAGTTTTCAAATCAGACCAACACACTCCTGTATTGATTGATTGATTTTGATTTCCTGCTGATAATCTTAATCTTGGTTTTCTTGTTAAGAACCGGTTCCATCTGATGTTTGACTGTATTGATGATTGCCACACAACCACTCAGGATTCAAGGTCAAAGGATATTAAAAATAATTCCTCCCCAGCACCACACGTGCTGGCTGTTATTGTCAGCCTGTGTGTAATTACCCACTGTGTTGAAGTTCATTCCAGCTGTGCGTGTCTGATCCCAAACAGAGACGGGGGCTGATGCAAGTCACCTGACACGTGACTACACCTTAACCTTTCACACACTGCCTAAAAACCCTCAACACAATCCCTGCCCAGCCCTTCCCTGCTGAAGGAAAATGATGTACTCTACACGTAGAGATTTGATAGGACCGTAATCTATGCAGCAGATGTGGCCTTGTGCTTCATCAGCAATCATGTAGAGCATCAGAGTTTGTCTGACTCCAAACGCAGCTGACGCCGTGACAACAGAGGGTCACCAGTTCTTATTTCTGCATCTTAATCTCCAGATAATGACAGTGACCATGATCGGTTTATCACGTACCAGTCTGTGTTGTCCAGCTCTGGGATGATCACTGCAAACAAGAAGGAAAAACAGTTTGTACATTATCGTCTAAAAGCGTCAGCAAAAATCCATCAGATGAATTCTTAAACTCCATGAATCCAAAGTTTCAAACGTTAGTTATAGTTTGAAACTTCAAGAGACAGACAAGAGATCAGGGGACGAGATGCTTATAACTAACTCCCGACCTACGTAGCGGTTTGCCGATTCTATCGTCTGTTATTGGTCTATCGCACATACATCGGTATCGGCGTATACTCACTGATATGTGCCGATACTGACAATTTTTTTAAGGCACAAAAAGAGGCTTGGACTGGTGATTTTCAAAAGTTGGTGAGAGGCAACGCTGGAAAGTAAATAAACAACGTTCCCTCCATCTTTTACTCTGCGACAAACTCACGTAGCTTATATGCTGCATTAGTGTTGGAGACTAAACACAGCAGAGCTGCTACAAGGTCAGCTGAGTGGCAGCTACTATGAAAACATCTTGATCAAATGTGCCTATAAAGCTGCGTTATGACATCAGGAGTGTAACAAAAGTCAAGATGTCATAAATCGGGCTTCAGTTAGATATTGTGCATAGACAGCTGATTTATGGATATCAGATTTTTCTGTCTGGTTTGTGTTTGTAGTTGGTCTAAAGCGCGGTGAATTCGCCAACAATTTGCCTGACCGCTCCTCATTTTAAGACCAACACGCCCACGGACGCACAGATGGGCACAATTGTATTTGCCGCTTAGACAAAGTGGGCGCTGGGCGTGAAAATGACGAATGAGACACGGGAACGTGTATTCAACAAGTCAGACCTCAAGAAAATCAATGTCTATACCATGATTCACCGATTCATTTTGGACATTTTTAAGAGCCACAACCACTTCCTTCTGTTCTGTCTTTTATGCAGCAGCTGTCTGAACTAGTCAGCACTCTACATCCGAACTGAAAATCCCCACGCGGAGAAAAGCAGCTGTTATTGTAAGTGGGCTTGGACACAGAAACAGTTCCATCATGTCCAAGAAAAACTCCACGAGCAAGTCAAACATTATGTTCTGATACAACTGAGCGGGGATGGGAGAGCTGATCCAGCTGACTGGGAGTAAACATGTGGACGTGACACTTTGCGTGCAATCCGAGGAGTGCAGGAGGTTCAAAGATTCGAGCACAAAAGCAGCTTCATTGCACCGTCAGTGCATTTCAACCATACTTTGCCAGGGGTCAACGGGACTCCACACCCGGTTTGAATCAGTGAAAGTATCTCTCAGATGCATTTAAAGAGTTAAGAATCAAATGTTGAACAAACACAAACAGAATGTTTGTTTTTTTATCACACTGAACTTTGTTTCTTTGAAAAACAATCCAATACAATGTAGCTCTTTGTTTAAATGTGCTTCGGTTTCCTGCTTCAGTTCTCTCTTATTACAGTGACTCTTTACTGTCACGGTGTAATAAGAGACGCCTGCCTTGGGCCTACTTGGGTTCTAATACAAAGAATAAACATCTTTTCACCTACTTTGGGGTCATTTAGTGCCATTCGTTTGATGTTTCGTGAGTCTGTGTGTGCGTGTGTGTGTGTGTGTGTGTGTGTGATTGTTGGATTTTGTGTCCAGAACGAGTGTGTCAAAAGCCCCGAGGCTTGAACTTTCCCCTACTTCTCACAGCAGCTCCATCTCACGAAGTTTTACAGCATTCCTGATCTATAGTGAAGAGACAGAGGAGGGCCTGAATGCTGCAGTCATGATGATAAACCACAAACTTAAAAAAGGAAGAGTAGAATAGAATTACTTATTTGACCAAAATAAGAATACAGATCGACTCATCTCTCACGTATCTGAAGTGAATTTGTTGAGGAAGCTCGGCTGAATGTTTAATCAGCATTTTAGCGGATAAAGAACAACACTGAACGACAATAATAATAACTACGCAAATGATTTGTTGAACTGTTGCTATTCTAGGTTTAAACCTAGAATAGATTTAAACTCAGATTACTTAATTCGGACAGAAATAAACGATGATCATAGAAAAGTAGATTTCTGAAATGAATGCTTTGATTTTGAAGCTCAGTTTGGAGTTTTCAAAACAAACCAAACCTCCATCCACCAAGATGTAATTCAGCGCTGAAATACAGCCCATTCATTGCATCATGGGTGTCCACTACAAGAAACACTTTCCACACCCCCA
>OMNV01012899.1:16120-53566 GCA_900303265.1 Brotula barbata
CCGCCCCCCCCCCCACACACACACACACCAGCAGCCAATCAGAGGAGCCTCTCTCCAACAGCACTGCTATATATAAACCTTACAATGCATTTCAGAGGCTCACGGCACAGAGAGAAATCAGGATCTTCATATCGACTCCCTGAGAACAAAGACGCTCACCACAGCAGAGATGAAGACGCCGCTGCTTCTCCTCCTCCTGGTGATTATTATGGCACAAGTGGGAACCGGTTTCCCCACTGACAGAAGAGTCGTGGCTGGCGGCATGGACAAACAGGCCTCCTGGGACGACGTCAACGTGCTGGCCCACGGTCTTCTCCAGCTGGGCCAGGGCCTGAAGGAGCACGTCGACAAGACAAAAGCGCAGATGAGAGACGTCAATGCCAAGCTGAACACCTTCAACATCACGGTGACGGAGCTGGTGAGAAGGCAGCAAGAGCGAGATGAAGCTCTGAAGATCAGAGAAAAGGAGGTGAACGAGGTGAAGACAGAGGCGGAGGAGTTAAAGAAGGAGAGAGAGATCATTCACTCGAGGATGGACAAGCTGGAGGAGAGGGTGGGAGAAGAATTTTCAGAGCCGAGGATGGAGAGCAATCATAGTGATCACACAAGAATCCCAGTCATCCAGGTGAGAGGAAAAGACACAGCAGAGCAGCCACACCCACAGATTCATGCAGTATCTCCATACACTCTGAAAACACAACGACGACGACGATGATGATGATGATGATGATGATGTGAACTTGACCTTTTGTTTCCTGACGTTTCCAGAGGATACTGGAGGCTCAGAACAGACGCATTGATGAGCTGGTGGAGAAAATCAAGCAGCAACAAGACAAACTGGAGAAGCAAAGCCTGCACCTCCAAGCCCTGCAGAGCAAAGTAGGTTACGCTACATCAGCACGTCCTTCTGATTTATCTCGTGCACAAATGACCGATGTGTTTTGTCTATCGGGTGACAGAAGCGATGCCATTTTCAATTCTGCCGTGTGTTTCCCTCAGGTCGCACTGAAAAGGGTGAAGTCACACAGGCGAAGAGACGACGAGACGGCACTGAGGGGCGAGGCAGAGCACAGTGAGACAATGACAGGTACCAAAACACATTTCTGCTGTACGTGCAGCTTAAACATTACTCCTGTTAACAAAGAGTGTTGGGTTGAAACTGGTATTGACAAATCCCTGTAGTGATTTAAACTCCACGTTGTATAATGAGTAAAGACAGGAAATCTTGCATTTTGAGCAAAAATGGACACGCATGCTGCTCTGAGAGCGCTCATATACACAGGACCACAGTTTTACCGCGAGGAAAATGCACCTTTGCCCCTGATTTTACAATATTGACGTGCTGGCAGACTCGCTCATCAACAGTCCAAAGACCAAGGAAAATGAGGACAGGGACAGAATATCACTGGTGTTTACATTCTCTAACAAAACGGGGCCAGAGTGTGACATAACATAACATTGCTGTCAATGCTGCACCATACATGTAAATGTGTCAGATGTTTCAAAGACCAGGGTTTGGCTGTTTGATTCCAGCGACGAGACTTGCTGAATGGTCTGTGTGATGTTTTTTCCAGGTGTGGTCAGAGACTGCCACGAACTGTTTGTCCAAGGCCAGCGAGTCAGCGGTGTGTACACCATCCAGCCTGAGAACTCTGGCCCCTTCAACGTCTTCTGTGAAATGACCTCAGGTGAGGCAGATAGCAACGCACCTGGGTCTCCTGTTTTGGGTTGCAACACTACACGACAAATGAATCTGTCTATAAAAAGTATGCACGGTCTCCTCATCTGAACATTTTCCCTGCTCTTTGCGACAGACGGTGGGTGGACTGTAATCCAGAAACGCCTCGATGGCTACCAGAACTTCAATCAGCTATGGGAAAATTATAAGAGAGGCTTTGGAAGTCTAAATGGTGGGTATTACCACCTAAAAATTCATCCAGCTTCGTCTTTCACTGCCTCAGCTGTAAGAATTAAGCTGACACAATTCTCCTCCTTTAGGCGAATTTTGGTTGGGCTTGGAGAACATCCACTCTCTCGCCAAACAAGGCCAGTACCTCCTGCAGGTGGAGATGTGGGACTGGGAAGATCAGCAGCAGACGCTTCGTTATCACTTCCAGCTTGATGGAGAGGAGAGTATGTACGCCGTTCAACTGGAGCAGGCTCCTTCTGACGACGACCCGGAGAAGACGGTAACCACTGGAACGTCTGGTGTTCCCTTCTCCACGCCTGACAGGGACAACGACTACAGCGCAGACATCAACTGTGCTGAACGTTTATCAGGTATCTGATCCCAGTGGCGACTGAGAAATGCTTGTGATAATTAATACCTATTCTCCTGAATATTTTGAAAAAGCTCAACACTGACAGAAACTCTTTTGTTACAGGAGGCTGGTGGTTCAGCAGCTGCGGCGAGTCAAATCTGAACGGCAAATATCCCAGAAGGCCGAGCACTACGAAGAGACACCAGCCCAGACGACAGAGGATGTTTTGGACAACAAACAAAGGACTCAGCGCGTCTCTGAAGAAAACAGTTATGAAGATTACACCGGTCACAATCCAGCAATAAACAGTAGAGGACCACGGACATTCAAATCTGAAAAAAAAGATTGTATCTCACTCTGTACACATTAATGATCTGTATAGATTATGTTTTCTATCATTGGCTTTATATGCTATGCTATATGTTCATTCATGGTCTCAATGGAAAGCGATTAGTCATATTGACAATAACAGTCATCCCTTCATAAGGGTTTTACTTCTTATAAGTGTGTATTACTTGTTTTATGTACTTGTACATAACTTAAATGTACACTTATGTTTACTATTTTCACCATTTCTATTTTTTCTACCGTTTTGCATATTAGTTATATAAAGTGGATGAAAATAAATTTTCAAACGTTTTCTTAAAACCCGGCTCTTTACCCATGCTGAGAGCGTTGATGTACACCATGCAAACACACTGCCCCCTAATGGAGCATCATAACTCTGGGGTGATTTACTTACATTAATCCGGTAGTGGTCATGTTTTGCTCAAGGAAATTTTGGCCACAATCACTGAACTTCGTTTGACTGTTGGTGTCATGTTGATATGTAGTTTATCATATTTTATTAATAGTAATATTACTATGGATTGTTCGGGACGGTGCAACAAAGGAAAACCCATTTATTTCATTTGTGTGAAATTTGTGGATTAGTTTAGCTTTATTTTCCAAAAATTATCCAGATAAGTAATTTTCATTCACGTCATTTTATTATATTTATTTGGTAAAAAAAAAAAAACTTTCATCAGTTCTGTTTATTTCTCCAACACTTAAGTACATTACTTATTACGTCCACACTGAGGCAACTCATCTTACAAAAGACGTAAAAGGTATTTGACTGACATAGGTCCTCACACAGATTCCCTGATATAATGAGCCTGATATGCTCTTGAATCACTGCAAGGTATCTTAGATTGCCGACAAATCATCTCATAAACAAACGTGTTGCAGCCAAGGCAAAGTACTGTGCAAAAATCATCGAAAGTAGGAAAGCAAAGTCCTCAGCAGCAGAAGAAAAATAAAGATGCTTTTGGGAAAAACAACTGAGACAGCAGTTATAACCTATACTACTCCAAAAATATTTCCTTTTTAATAACAGACACTTGAAACGTGGCTTGTGGCTTTTGCTTTGGTGATCCACCAAATTATGGCACAAAGTCTGACCGTAAATATGAAATAGATAAAGTTTACAATGATCACGACAAAGAGGGGCAGAGCGTTGCCTGTTTTACATGCATTGAGCCTGTATTTTACTACACTCACACCAGTGTTTATTCACTGCTTGGTATAAAATACGTTCCTGTCAGTGGGTCCCAGCAAATGGGAACTTACCAAAAAGGGAATGGCACAAAAAATAATAAATAAAGTTGTTCAGCGAAATGTGGGCAAGAAGTCTGTTTCAGTACTTCAAGATGTTGTGTAAACTGTACTACAAGTGGCTTTTTAACATCATTATTATCATCCACAATCAATATCATCACAAACCAATAAGCAAACCAAATGTGGAGAGGAGGCTCCTAGAGATCTCACTGATGTTGTTTACTGCGGTAACACCAGCACTTGAAATATAAAGCAGCTTTGATTTATTAATATTAAAATGCTACCCGCCTTTAAACCACGGAATGGCAACCGTGATGGTTTGGGCCTTGCAGATTGTGAATTCATGAGTGGAATGGTTTGTGAAGCAGCACGGAGGAAAGTAATGAGGAAGAGGAATAAAGGAAGCTACAAAGGGAGGAAGGGAAGGTCAGAGTGTAGAAAAGCTTATCAGAGGTTCTCCTGGAGGAAGTGCAGGAGCGTAATCTCATAATGTTCTCCAGACTCCGGGCATCGTATGCTGTGTCGCTCGTTCGGATAAACCTGGAAACACAGCCAAAAACATTCTATCATTCATAAAGGTCGAATCTCGCCGCAGTTGTAAATTCCAGTTGTAAATCACATGATATATGATGCTAGTGATTGATTTGGTTGTCATGTAGGCCAAATTATACATCTATACTTGTGCTCTCTTATTATCTGAGTGTAAAGTGGCATTCTTTTTGCACACTTCACTCTCTGGTTGTCTTTCTTCTGCTTGTTGTTGTTGCCTCTCAAAAGTGACTTTTATGTCTTTGTAAATCAAATCTTCCATATTTTCAATGTCTGAATCCCCTTACCTGTAGGCTGTAAGGCTTTCCTGCCCGGATCAGCTGAGAGACCAGAAAGTTTGTGTGGAAAAAGTGCACATTTTCATCCAGAAAGCCGTGCAGGATCAACAATCTGTTGGGCCTGCAATGAGCAAGGGCGTAACTTTGTTTATTCATTCAGATTCACATCCACAACTGCAGCCAGAGCTGGGGTCAAGTTCCACATCCAATATTAATCTACATTTACTAACAAACATGGTGAAAATAAAATCCAGCTGTGTTGTTTCCTGAGATGAGTGATGTACATTCTAAATTTGGATAATTTCACATATATATCAAATGAAAACTCTTACTCATTAGGGAGTTTGTCGACATGCAGGGCGACAGAGCACGCCTCATAGCCCTTCTGGTTTTTTTCAGGCGTGTCCAAATAACGTTCTGTGTATCCAGTGTCATAGGCCATCCACAACGTCACTGGAGCCCCAGCAATGGCAACCTAAATGACAACGAGACATACAGAAGAAGAGGGACTAAATAATACATTTTATAAAGCTGATGTAGTGTCTTCTCAAGTTTAGTGCCAGCTTGATAAATGTCTCTCACACTGACCTTGAAAATGTTTGGTTGATAGATGAGTCCCATGAGGGACAGAAAGCCTCCGTAGGACCACCCATGGATCGCAACACGACTCAGGTCCACACACTTGTATTTGTCAGCGACATAATGCAAACCCTCCACCTGGTCTTCAATCTCCACCTGACCCTGGAGAGCAGACAGGCCCGTCAGCTGACACCAAACTTATAACACCCTCAATCTATGTCTTATATTCACACACACTAAGATAATGTCCACGGACTGCTTCGTACGAAATAAAAACATTGAATGATGATGTTAATGTGATCTTGCATCAGATACCATTCTGTCCTTCACAGCTCCTTCAAACTTGAGTCCTCTTTGACAGGAGCCCCGGCCATCAATAACCAGCACAACGTAGCCGAGAGAGGTCAGTGTGTTCAGCCGCAGGTACTTCACTCCTTTATATGAGTTATTTACTAACTGGACCTGAGAAGGAGAAGGTGTTCACTGACAGGTCAATTTCTCAAAAACATTACAATTTGATACCTGTTACAGGTTTGTGTCCTGCAGATGTCTCCTCAAACAAAACATTGAATTTTAACTGCTTGCTATCTGGATGACAATATCAGATGCTACTTAAAGCTCCTTTATTCCTTTTATAAAACAAATATGTATGTATAGCATATCTCTTTAATCGATAATACTCATTATTTTTGTGACTATACTGAGTATAGTATATAAAACAGCAGGTACACCTGGTTGATGGTGGTGGTTGATTACGATTTTTGATGAACACATATAAAGTTGCAGTGGTAAGAAGGTTTTGTAAAATTCAGGAGGAATTAAGACCAACACACTCAGGTAAAATATTCAACTTCATATCAGGTTCTCCTGGGACACACTCAGTTGACACAAATACACAAACCTAGAAATCCCTTTCCCTCTTTAAGCCTGTGTGGTGGTGGAAGAAATCAAACCTGTGGTCCTCCATAAACAAAGACAACAGTGGGATGTTTCCTTCCAGGGATCAGCTTGTGTGGTTTGTACAACATTCCGTACAGCTCGAAGCCTGACTTCCCAGGGAAACTAAAGATCTCTGGAGGAGTGTAGTCAAATGGGACACCTGTAAACAAACACGACATAACATCATTATACTAAGTTTGACAGTGTCACCTAAACATAAAAGGTAACTTTGTCATATTAAGTAGGTAGTAGGGATATAAAAATCAAAAAAAGAGAAAAATCTGAAAAAGAAGACTAAACAATTAGTTCATATGCAATAGTTGCGTTTTTTTAAGTCCAATGCCCAACTAATGCATTAATAGTACAAAAAGTGGGTTGGCAAACTCAGAGCATTTTTTTAAAATCTCACTAAAAACTTCCCACCCACCTATCCCACCAATCACAAAACAGTTGGAAAATATTTTAGACACTAACTCAAAAGTGAACATTATATCTGACATAAACAATGTTAGCAGTGCGAAGGAGGATTCAGCACCATGAGACTCCATCATGCTCGCCCAGAATTCAGGTTCTTTGTGTAGGGGGTCGCTGTCTGAGCCCGTCAGCTTGTAGATATGAACACAGGGCGGCTTTCTCACACTGCTGTAATGGCTGATAAACATGTCAAAGTTCTGAGTAAAGGAAGACAGAAAAAAGGGGGAAGTTCAACACAGCCTCACAAACGTTGGGTACTCAGTCTAAGAGCTGCGGAGACACACAAGCAGCAAACCTCTTTAATGGCATATGAACACAAAACACTTAAATGGAGCAAAATGTTTGTAGTTGCAGTCAGACAGGAGCCCCAACACCTGACTCTGAGTGGTATTTGACGCTTTAAAGATTACACTTAATGAATGTTTCTAATCTCAGTTTCGATGACATCACTCTGTCATGGATACTCTCTGTGTGCATGTGTGTCACAGGATACCTGGCTCACTGAGCAGCTGTGGGAGAAGCCTGGTTTCGTGAGTTGGACCATTTCACCCGGAGAATCATAGCTTGTCACATATAGGTGATGTTCAAGAGGAGAATCTTTGGTGCACTGAAAGTAAACCAGCTTGGCTGTTTCATCCACCCAAATCTGAGGACTGGACGAACGCTGCACCAAAGACAAGAGAGCAATAAAAGTAATTATTATAATCAACGTAACTTCAGCCCTAATGCATGTGCCTGTTTATTCCACAGCTGTCAGATCATTACAATTTAAATTGTTCGTTATCTAAATTTTAATTTTAATTTAAATAAAAAAAAGGCTTCACCTTTGCTCCGTGATTGGCCAAAACCTCCCACTCCCCACTGGTTATTGCCACTTCCTCTTTGATTGCACAACTGAAATCATCTGATGAGAAAGGAGGGGAGATTAAAACATTTTCCTTTCTTTGGCCTTTATGTTTTCTCCATGATTTCTGGTAAATGTTAATGTCCAGCAGCATGAATCCAGTGGATGGCAGTGATGTGCAGGCCTGATGAACAACACAGGGCACATGCAGTTTGCAATAGCTAACACGGCTCAAAGGAATAAACAATCCACCCAAGCCACCTCATTTGTGAAAAGGTAAAATGAAAATTGAGAAATACATTTCTAACATAAAGAACAAAATACTGAATACCAAAAGAAACGGAAACTAACATAGCTTTGTGGGACATATATATGTATAATACAAGCAGTTATATCATTAGCATGATGTAAAACAGCTTTTTTGGTTTTGTTGTTGAATGTCACCCGAGCCTGTCCCCCCCCTTATTGTTACCTTCAGAGTGTGTATATCCATTAGCCCAGTGACAGGAGCCCCGCTTTAACAGTGAGGTGATCTTATACAGGTGACAGAAGCCTGTTTTGGACTCATTCACTGTTATGAAAGTGATCTCCTCTTCACTGGTTTGAACGAACGGGTAGAAGATGTCATTTACCTGTAGGACACACAAACTCATTATTGCATTTAGCAAGACTGGTTATGTTTGCTAAGAGGATGGCAGATTAAAATGCTGCTCACAATGAAACCTTAAATACGTGTCAGAATGAACAGAGCCAAAAGCTGTGTAGCCTCACATTGATCCAGATATCGCTGGTTTCGTGATAAATGATGAAGGGTTGGACTGTGTTCCCAAGTGCCTCCAGGCTTTCCCTTCTGCTGTCCTCGTCCTGATGTGCAGGTACAAAGAAAGCTGGAGGCAGTAGGACCAACTGGAGATGCTGCTGTCGCCGGTCCATCATGGCTGCCCATGCACTGGCAAACAAAACTATTGTTTGTCACAATTTACTTAGAGAATAAGTAATTTTGGCCCAAAAGTTTGAAAACCTACTTAATTTCATAATTTTGACAAATTTTGTAAATTAATCTTTCTTTGTTTTTCTCTGACATTTATGCATTATTGTTTACAGCTTGACATCTTTGTCATGTATGTACAGTAAGTCACATCTAGCTAGATTCAGCCATAAATTGCAAGATAAACGTCTATCTTGGGCCATGTTAAAATTTTATGTTTGAGTTTAGAGTACTGCCGGATTACCAAGTAATGACTGGAGGACCAAACCAATGAAGCCTCGATCCACTCTGAGAGACAGACAGTTAGTTAGAAAATAAATGAGGCCATTTTAGTGGAAGTGAAAAGGGTTTTAGCTTTAAGGATTAGAGGATTACAGGATGAATGTTGAGTTTTCTACAATACTGTTTAGGGTCAGGCTGAGGTCAATCCAGCAGATAGTTGGATTAAAATCAAAGTACAATTGAAACCCTCTGTTTCATCCTGACTGAAGACAAATTTGTTGGAACACGATCAAGTTCAGAATCAAGATTTCAGGCCCTCTCTGTTATTTGGGCAGAGATACAAGAGCTGTAAAAACCCATGTGTGAGATATTGAAGACATTTAGTCATCTGTCATTATGTTTTTATATTGTTCTTGTTATCCTTTTATGCTGAAAAAACTCACTAGCGGCCGTCCTTTGTCCATCCAGCTCTGGTGATGTATTCCATACTGGGGAACAGGCTGGTTATGGGCACAGCCAACTCCTTTTCCTGAGTGCTGATGATCTGAAGAGGAAACAAGAGAAAACTAACCACTGAATGCTGTCATTGAATTAAAATGACATCATATTAATATGGTTGATAGCAGTGAATATGCACTTACTTTGCCAAGATTGTCTGTCTTGATTTCTGCTAATTTGAGAGTCACTTCTGGATTCTTGCTACCTGGATCCAAATAAGTGATGAGCCAACACATGTTGCACATTGTGAACCTGGACTGATAAATACTACTCCTACTTTTTATCATTATTTTTGTTATTGTTGTTTTTGTTAGGTTAATATTATCTATCTATCTATCTATCTATCTATCTATCTATCTATCTATCTATCTATCTATCTAAATGGAATCAGAAGACATAATGTGCATGTGTGCGTACCTGCCCGTGGGTATCGGTAGACATCAGTCATGCGCTCTTCCAGAGCTGGAGATGGGACGTGGATGAGTTCGACCTCTGACTCGTCCACCTCCTCATACAGAATCTGCAGAGTCTTACCACCATCTGAGTCTGAGACAAAACGCAGTGCAACCAGAGACCAGTAAGACCACCAGAAAACATTAGAGTAGCATTAGAATCCAGAAAAAGCCTGTCAAGTAAGTCGAGTAAGAGAACAGTAAAACCACCAGATAAAGTAAAGTAAAGTGGGTATTATGGAAAATTGCAACGCCACAATAGTTACTTATTCCTCATTCACCTTCACGAGCAGCTGGAGACCACCAGTATCCAGTGAAGCGATTAAACTCTTCCTGGGTGACAAAAGTGGCCACACCAGCAGATTTGGGATCATCTTTAAGGTTATCAAGACCTTAAAGAAAAACAGAAAAATTATAAGAAAAAAAGTTGCGCACCACACAACATTTCCGGTAAATAAATGTATTAGCAGCATCAAACAAACTAATAAGAAAATGGATCAAGCTAAATCTGTCTCTCCAGAAACATGATAGTGCCATTTCTGACCTTTATGGCAGAACGTGAGCCTCTTTTCTTCAAACGTCTTGATGCAGGTTACCCAAATATCATTATTGTTGATGAAGGCGAGAACGTTTGGGTCACCAGGACAAACCTTTGGGTCCATGCGGGGGCCTGAACTCTGACTCTTAATCTCCACAGGATTCATGGGAGATGTCTGAAAAAAAGAGAATGGAGGGTGTTTGAGAGGACAAGAGCTTTGACATTTTGGGCCTGAAAAACTGCGTTTTCAAACTGAAACATTAAAAAAACATATCAACCCCCACATGTCTTTCACAGATATTGTGTGCCAAGCCTTATTAACTGCCCCTTTAACTCACAATGAAACTGTTGGATCCACCATCATGGCAGTAGTACAGGCTGCTGTTGGCTTGGAAGAGGAAGAGGCCACTGGGACGGTGGTAGTCGTAGGCAGTGATGCCAGACACCCCTAAACGCTTCCTCTCTCTAAGCAATTCCTCCTCCCGAGAGAAGCTGCCATGGTGAGGACTAGCCTGAGGTCAGGGGTGACAGGAGGACACAATATGACAATTCTAGCCAACCAAGGTCAAGGTCAAAGAGTGTGTAGAAGGCATGGAAAGCAAACAAACAGCAAAAAACATTACTATTCTTAAGTGGTTCCCTCCATCAACGAAGTGAAATTGGGAAACTGAGCTGTGTTTAAAAAATTGTTTTCCAAGAATTATATGAATTTAGTCTAAAGTTGAACTGTGCATATTAAGATTGATGATGGCAGTTTGACAAGTTATGATAAAAACACCAGTATGCTGGGAGGGGTTCACACTAATCACCACTTAAGCCTAAAAGGTGGCAGGGAGCAGTTAAACTTGGACGTTATACAAACAAGGAAGACCCTGCCAACCCTCACCTGAAAATGATCCAGCATTGGTTTCCATGACAAAACCAGCAGGGCATCTTTTCGGATCTTCTTGGGAATGTCAGAGTACATTAATGTGTTTTCCCGACTACTATAAGGCATTCCTGGAAAGCAGAGACCAAAGACACACTCCATCAAACCAAGGCTCAGTGTACGCCCATGTAAAGCTAACTTATGTTGTTTAAGGCCCAACTATATGAGCGTGGATATGATTAGCATTGAGTGTATGTGGGCTGGCGTGTAGTTTTCAAACATCAGCACTTCTACAAGAATTTTAGAATTTGTAATGCGCCCTCTGGTGGTCAGACTAAAGTCAATCGATGGTGCCTGTGAACAGCTGATGTATCCCAGGAGCCAGTGTGCATCCTCGTCACAGATCTAGCTTAAACTCTTTCACTGATGTCATTGAATGTATATGATGTTCATTGTCTGTAGGCTATAGAATATATTACAGAATAAATATAGTCTGAGAAATTAATGAATGTGCTACAGTTGTCATTATACTACGAAAAAAGAAAGCAAACCTGAGCAAGACCTTGTTCTTTCCTTGACTTTTACTACAATTTGGCAGAAAATGGTAACAACTGACGTGCAAATTTTGGACCCAATCAATCAAACTGGTATTCCTATAACTGAGTCAGGTTGTAGATTTAGTTCAAATTACTCACCAAGATAGTAGATGCGATGCGAGTGTGGGCTAGCCTCGTCTAACTTCTGGATGAACTGGAAGTCATGCGGTGCCTTGGTGATGACCACACCCGTGTTCTTGCGGCTCTTGTGGATGACCTTCCGTAAACCGTCCCACGAGTGTTTCTCTACTTGGAACATGTTGGGATTCACGTCCTCCATTTCCACCACCTCTGTGCTGTCAGAGAGCTCATCCACCGCTGTCATGTCTACAGTTGCGTTACTATGGACAAATATTAGATTGGTGAGCACATTGAAGATGTGGCTTTATTAGGTAGCTTCATCAATATTTTCCCAAAATAATTAAAAAGGCAACAGAATGTACAGTACGATATTTTGCTAGCTGACAAACAGCTATGATCTTTCTGGTCTGCAAATTATTGATTAAAAACGTATTCAATAGAATAAGACTAAAAGAAACAGAATAAAGAAAGAACAAAATAACAAACAATGATAATTCCATACCTCTCCAAGCTGTTGTCTGTCTCGTCTTCAAGTTTCAGCTTCTTTACTCTGCGCATTAACAACTCAACAACCCTGGACCAGAACTGGTATCCTGTAAAGTACCCAGGAAAAACAATCAGAATTCATTAAGAAAAAAGTGAATAGAAGAAGCAGAGAGAGAGTGACAGAACCCAGTCTAACTGACAATTCTGCATGCTATCTACTTCTTGATGAAGTTATTAACCCTGAGAAACTGTCAGGTTGCTGTGACTGAGATGACAGCCCATTCAGGGCAGATGTCTCCAAGTTCCTTCATTCAGTTGCTGCTGGTCTTCACTGACGATTGCCTCTCTTCCAGCTGTGTGCTCCTGATACAGAGCGCCTCAGTATGAGACTCAGATGAACGCCTCTGACATGTCACAATTGTGCCAAATGTTACGCTGTCACTCTACATTTTACAGGTCATTGCATTGATGGAGCCTGAACAACTGCATGTTGGAATAAAAACAACCATGTACCATGCAATCGACATAACGTTAACCCCTGCCAAACCACATTCCAAATGTCTCCTATTGTAGGCATTCTCTGACAATTTCAGCTTCTAATTGATTAATTCTGAATGTACAATTAAGTACTAGCAAAATCTGACACAGCTGATTTGGGTATTTAGCTCTTTCAAGTTGAATGTTGATTTATAATTTTGCTTTATATTTATATGTTACCTGAAAAACAGTTTCTATTTCTCAAGTAACATTTTCCGTACAAGCCAACCAATTACTTGTCAAATTAAATGGAAAGAATAGTTTGGGGCTGTTATGTAAAAGCCCTGCATGTGATAATGATGTTGTATTTTAATTTGAGTGTAGTTTACATCTAGCTCTAGAAAACCCATAGATGAAATAACAACTGTTTCTGTTTGGGTTGCTGGGACTGAAAATTAAGCATCTGTCACCATGGTAATTTGCATTTAAGGAAGCCACTGGAAAGGTCTGTTTCACAACGTGAAATTACTGACTCAATAACAAATCTTGGACATTTTGCCATGATGTGAGATTATGAAATCCATGGTAAATGTGTGCTGTATGTTTCTATGTATTTTAGTGACACAGCATCCTCATCATTTTTGTCAGTTTGCACACAAACCACGTCCGCGAATTTCACTGGCACCGTTTTGGCAAAGCTATAATTCTAAACTTCTGTTTATCAATGTCGAAGAACTCATTTCTTAAACAATATAATCTGTGTTAGTTCACGACGGTTAGCAAGTTAGCCGCCTAAGTTAAGCAGGAACTGAAGACTCGTTAGGTAGCAAAATAATATATCACAGTATTAAAAGACCCGTTACAGCTCGCTTACACGTTTCGTCAAAGAACCTTAAAATCTTTTCTCCTATTGTTGAAAACAACGTCGTCTGTGGATAACAGGTAAAAATATTGACGTCCGTAAAGATGACAGAAGTTACTTTCCTGCTAGTATAGCTGCTAGCTAGCTAATAATGCGGAAGTGGCATGCGACGCAGACTTCCAGGCGTTGTGATTAGCTGAGTTCCACCAATGGCAAAGCAGGAAAGAGAGGCGAAAGAGTTGATTTAAAGCGTGTGATAATTTGTTGGATGATGAGATTACGATGTGATGCGATAAATCCGAGTATGGTGGCCGGTATGAGCAAATATTAATTTGCTGTATAAATTGAAACTCTTAAGTTATGGCGTGTACATTATAACGGTAGGCTAAAACCATCGTCGCCGATCTTCGCCTGTTTCTCAACGAAGCACAAATACAAAACAAAATCACAAACTATCCGGGACAAATATGGTATCTTTAAAACATTTATTCTGAAATAATCCTTTCTTTTGCATAGTGCAAAATGCACCCAAACAGCCACCTGAGGGAAATCTACAACTTTAAATAAAAAAACAAGCAAAGTGTACATTTATAGTACAAAATTCTCTTTTTAAAAAATTGCACAGTTTGTGTATAATATATATATTCATAAACTCCATTTTAAACAAACTTTAAAGGCTCAGAAAGTAAACAAAATTCACCAAATGAAAAATAAAAACATTTTTTTCCTAGAATTTAAAGCTGAGGAAACTTGAAACCCTGTTTTCATTTGTATCCACCATAAATATACATATTTATATGCAAGTCTCTTTACATATAGTCTCTGTGCTAGTGTTTGACCAGACAATCAATATTATTGCGAAGTAGTTAAGATCTACTATAAAACATGGGGGGGAGGGGGTAAAAGCTTCTTTCGGCTCAATATTCCATAAATTATGCAAAAAAACCTGGATTCCTTTATACCCCTTTTTTGTGAGACAGTAACAGAAATGACTGGAATCCCAGCTTTCTATAAATTTTCTGTTCCACAAACTGTGAACATTAAACATTCCCCTAGTATAACCCAGAACTCCAGTTTTGCTTTGTATCAAGAACACATATTTCCCTGACTTTTTTTGTGTCATTTTTGAACTTTACACTACAGCCGTGCCTGGTGGTGGGAGTCAGCGTCGATAAGGGTGGAAGCCCTGTACATTGTGGTTCTGCCCTCTTCCAAACGCGCTGGCAGCAGGCTGTGGGGCGGCAGCAGGCTGTGCTGTCGGGGCCCCATACGTTGCTGTTGGCTGGCTGGGGTCTGCAAAGCTGTGACCAAAGGCGCTGAGGTCCTGACCGTAACCTGAGATGGAAGACAAGACAGCACAGCAGAGAATTAGGACTTAATTGTCAGGGGCATCAGGTAGCTTTAATGGAAGAACCTTACTCTATACTACTGATATAGGAAAATGGTTTAAAAACAAATAAGTAAAAATTTGATATTAAAGGAAAAATCCACTTGTAAGATTCTCAATGGTCAATAATCTCAAAGGTACATTCTTTGTATCTGTCGAGATATATTTTATTCAGATGCATGAATGATTGTTTCTGTATCTGGACACCACAAAATTACATAGCAATAGCGTTCTTGTTCCAAAATTACTGTCGATGTTCAATTTTCATTTTAATGATTCACCCTTGTCTGTATGTCACATGGTGGAGGTGGAAGTTTCCTTTAGATTTTTTGCCTTATTTGTCCTCTATCATAACTTTCTCTGTTAAATGCTTATAGCTTTTTTTAGTGTTCTATGGTGGATTTTTCCTCTAAACTCAATTGCGGTATTCTTTCAATGTGCACTTTAAAGTTGAAAGCTATTATTTTATATTGAACTAAAATCAACAAAATATTACAATTTCTGCTCAATTTTAAGGAGCTTCAATGAGGAAAACGATAGCAGAAATATTCTTATGATCAGTGTGCAACAAGCACAGGTTTCTTCTTTTTAAACACTGGATGGCACCATCTCCTTGCTTTAACAGGCAAGGGGTCAGAACAGAACACAGGGAAGGAAAATAATAAGCCAATGAAATGGCTGGTATGTCCCAGAATTGTTCAGCCTTTAGGAATTAAGAGTGATTGGTTTGCTGTTGAAGTGGCTGACTATGAAAACCACATATTGCCAAATCCTACCATCTGCTGGCTGCTGATTTTCCTGCCCTGTTAACATTTAGTTAACATGAAACATTTTAAAACAGTTTCTCACAAGTATAGAAAGTTATAGACAACTGGAATGGAGAGACAAGAGAAAGAGAGAAGTAGGGAAAGGAGGAAATGAGAATATACAACATATTTCTTTTGGGGTGCTCAAAGAACAAAATAAAAGAGAATTGTGAAGAACAGGGAGCAGTCCCAACAAGACCGCCAAACAGAGGAATCCGAGACAAAAATTGAAATTTACTGTCATTGTGTCCTTCGTTGGATCTTCCTTTGATTCTCACCCCTCTAGCTATAATGTGGAGAGACAGTATGTGGGGTGAATGAGTGAATGGTCTGCTGATGCATAGACACAACTGTACCATGAAAACAGCGTCTGACAATTAGATCATCCTTTTTTAAGTTGCAAAGCAATGCAGACGAGAGTGGACAAACAGGAGGACAGAGTTTGACTTTGTATAGTAAAACTTCAGCTGCTGAGGGACGCTACAATACTAAATTATAATGTAGGGTTCATTCAAATCCACTCAGCCTTTACATAACAGATAGCTGGGTTTGACTATACTCGTGAGTACACAGCGCATTTTGTATGTACATGCAAAATGTACATGCAAAATACTTCACACAAAGCAAACAAAATGAGGCAAAGAACAAGGTTGCAGCTCTATAAAAGGCTACAGTTTTGTACAGTTCTACTTTTGTGGTTGGAGAAGACAATGCTGGCACCTACCTGCACTATATCCTCCCTGCTCATCCTGACCATAACTGTGAGAAGGACGCGTTGGTCCGTAGGCAGAGGGGTCCTGAGGGTAGTTACCCAAGCCTATCAGGGAGATGAGGAGACCAGGTTGACTGAACCCAGATACTGCTGGCCAGCTAATCGACATAGTTGTCCCTTACTGAACTAAAAGCTGTTTACATTTATAACTCTCATTTCCTGGGAAAGCATGACTGCTCAGCTTCATTTGGAAGAGGGGAGTGAGTGTTTGCATGTGCTGTATGCTAAAAGGCCTCAATTGTTCATGTCAGACTGGTCTCACAGAGTTTTGTGAAACATGCAATATGTTTTCTCACCACGAAAACATTATGTGCAGGAGGAAACTAGAAAAGGGAAGTAGTCTGACACTGAAGTAATGCAGTTAGGGCAGTGCAATTTGTTACTCTTAAAATTGTATGTATTTAACCATGGGCTGAAAGGACCATACAAATCAATAAATTCCAATGTTGGAGAACTAACTTGCTTGAAGTACCTGAACAGGCAGCAGAAACTAAATGCAAAAAGCTGGATGGAAGAAAAGCACAAGCAGGAAACACTGAACAAGATGAGCACCAATCACGACTGACAGCAATCAAATAACTGCTTTTTATGTGAATTCAGCAGCGTGACGCAGCTGTAAGCAGCTTGAACCAACCATCAAAATCGCATGGAGCTTCTGAAAGAACATTTGACAGGTTACATTGGATCCTCTCATTTGCCTGTGTAAGCTTATAAAGTACAAGTTATTTTAATATTAATGCTTGTTTGTTTATTGTACAGCTGCTCAGACCTCAAACCTTGTCATTTTATCTCTTTGCATGATTTCTAAAAACCCGCATCACACATTCGTAAGATATGCTGCGAGGGGGAAAAAATTACAAGAAGCATTATTTGACAAATAAAATTACAGTCACTGTATGACAATACTTTAAGGGTGACTGACGCACAAAATCCAGGAGGAAGGTGATCTAGTTCCACCAGTGTCCTACAGGTCAATGTCAGTCAAGCCCAAGAGCAATCAAATGTCCACCGAAAAGGTAAAATATGTAAACATTAGTCAAACACAGATGACAAAGCCTTTCCCAAGTCTATGATCGTTGTGTATTTACAGACAGGGGGGCAAAGTTCACATTTTGCAAATGAGCATGCAGAGCTCCTCTAAAACGCTAATGGACTTGCTACAAATGTTGAAAGGTTGCTTGACAGGTTGGACGTGTCTGACTCCTTAAACATGGGCAGAATATTGGCATGCTGGTGCACATCTATAGTGATCATGCCAAGACCAGGGGGAAAAAAATCCAGCAAAGTCATCAGCAGAGAGGAGGAGGCGGAGGGAGGAGTGATTAAATGTAAGGCCGTTTGAACCAAATCAAATGATTAAAGTCAATATTACTCCATTAAAGTAAAATAAAATAAAAATGCATTGCTAGGCAGGATGATCTAATTCAAACCAACCAAGACCTACCAATCTTTTTACTACTCCACAGCCCAGCTGGAAAAAAACATGACAGAAATGGACTCCTGGACATGGTGGAACTTCAGCAGCATCTTCATTGCAGAGCCAGAGGGGATCATGTATGCAAGAAGCATGTACGCATGTGTAGCTAAATGGTAGCAAGAGCAAGCTCCTGCTTGTTTAAAACATTAAAACATATGCAATCAAATATCAAGAAGATGGGCGGGCTTGAGGTGGGAAGAAAAAAAATTGGACAGAAAAGGGCAGCAAACTGTTTTATGCTCAATGGTTTTCTTACCATACTGACTGTAAGGGAAGTCAGGCTGGCCAGTGGGGGCTTTGCTTAAGTCCTGAGTTGGTGTAGTGGCGGGGGCAAAACCCAGCGGTGCAGTTCCTGGAGTCGTGGGAGGAGGAGGAACTCCCTGTTGAGCATATTGGTCTGCTTGTGGTGCGCCAAAACTATAACCTGTTGGAAAATTAGAATGATTCTACAATTTCTTTCGTGACAAGCCTCTGACATACATAAACAGTGAGTCCAGCCACTTCGGTCAGCAAGTATGAGAAAAACTTTATCAGAGGCGGTGTCCTATATCCAACTCCGACCTGCTTTCTTGTTTCCTGCAGTTTTAGAGCACATTCACAAATTTAATCTAATTTGTGAATGCTATTTGTAATTTTGGTACTCATGTCTAAACACTCAGTTTGCAGTCATTGCATGTCAATCTTTTCAGATTAACATAGCAGCCAGAAAAAACTGCAATCATTCACAACTGAAGCTTTATTATTTATATCACAAAGGTCAGATGAGACCATCATTGCATCTTACCTGCTGTATATTTTACAACGACACAATTTTACATAAAATAATATCAATCACACAGCCCCCCACTGAACATGAACCAAAAGAAAGGATTCACCAACATACTGTTTTGACAGAGGTGGTCTTTCATTAATACAAGCCATCTGCCTGTAGTGCTGTGCACCACTGATAAGATGATGGTTCCTCCCTAACCATAGCTACAGCAAGACTGCCTGAAAAACCTGACATGGATTAGATCTGCATTCACATATTCGTTTAAAGTTATATATTTTCATTGTGGATTTACCTAAGAAGATTTTCAAGATTGTGATTTAAATGAGTTTTCATATCCAGTATGCTCTTTGAACACACAAACAGCTCAAGGCAACGTGTCACTGCTCAGCTCCTAATAGACAATAATGGAACACCAGGCTTAATGTTGTCCTAGCTGCTTATCACATGAAAGCAGCCTTACAGTATAATATGTTGATGTATTTTTAAGTGAAATGGCATAACTCACCAAACTGAGGTGCTGTACTGTAGCCCTGCTGAGGGTAGCCCTGAGGTGCAGCAAAGCCGCCTGCTGGAGTTGTGACCAGAAATGCGTTGAATGGAGACGGAGGCTGTGTGGGGGTTCCCCGGCCTGCTGACAATGGTGGTCCATAGCCCCCTACTCAAATAATAAACAAATACATTAATTTGATATAAAGTCTGTCAACTTCAGTTTTACAGTTTAAATTTTGGTTTATGCATCCTTTTCTAAGTATAACTGTTTTTGTTCAGCCATCAATCTGATTTGATTTCAACTTGGCATAAAGCCCTGCATAAGGTCCTTGCAGAGTACTATAAGTCTAAGCACGCACACCATCACCCCAAAGACACATAGAAACCGTGATTACATAGTCTGAGTCCATGGATCAGCCGCTCTAAAATAATATGGGTTCATATTTTCAAACATCTCAAAAACACTCTTAGGAGTTTGAGTAAAGCTTTGAATACTCCAAACCTAGAGCATAACTTCAGAGTTACTCATGCAGCTTTCGCAGCAAGGATTAAAAAAGTCTTCTATAAAATGTGGTCCTTGTTTTACCACAATTAAAATGGTACGACAAAATTAATCATGACATCTTGCAGGTTTTTTCAGCAGCTCAAAAAAGGAAAAACACAAAAGCTGAGTAATCTGGGAAAATACCACATGTGCGACAGCCTGTTCTATCACATTGTTTTGAAAATTACAGTACAGTGTGATTTCAAGATGACACCAACTTGCCAATTAAGAATTTTACTTTCAAAATAGTATATATCATGAAAATAACGCTTCAGTGACATTTTCTATCATCAAAAGTCGATTATGAGCGACACAGCAGTGAGCATTGCAGGGCAAGTTGGAGGTGGCGATATGAACCCAAGCCTGACCAATAGCAGAGGGAGGCCGGAATGCATTCAAAGCAGCCATCTGTCTCAAGCAGCAAATTATCAGTAGTCTCAGCTTCTGTGACTGAGACGGTGATAACTGGTGCTTAACTGTCATCAGCCTACTGGAAACAGCAAAGTGCAAGGATGTCTCTGTGACAGAGGAGATGACTGCAACTTTGCACTACCCAACTAAAATAAAAAGACTACTGTGTTGTGTGCTTTTTTTTAAGAAATAACACCTACCTATTGGTTGTCCTGTAGTCGACACCCACACTCCTTGAGGGGGACAAAAACGTTTTTATTGAGGAAAACATTTACAATATACACAACAGTCAAATCTCCAACGTAAACAATGTCACGTGAGCACAGGATGTCATTAAAACTGTGAATGTAGTGCATTTCCACTATGTTTTCTTCCAAACATTGAGTCTTGCTTTGATATGCTCTTCTCTGGGACTCGTTCCCACTCACCATGTGTCCCGTAAGGCTGTTGCCAGCCCTGAGCAGGTTGTGCTGTCCAACCATTAGCTGCACTCAAGATGCCCCTAGGTGCCCACTGGCCAGGGCCAAGCTGGCCTGGAGCTTTGCTGTCACGAGGTTCAGCCTTTTTTACTTCCACCTGGACAAAGGACAAGGAGAGTGCTTTTGGCAACACCAGTATGTTGTCCACAAAGTCCCTCACCTAAGCAGACCTGTCCTAGCACTGATATCTAATCTCAAAATTTTGGGGCAGCTTGAACATTTTCACTTTAATGCTATCAACGTGGGGCATCTATATTAATTAATATTACTGTGTAGGCAGAATAGCTGTGCAGCTATGTGTCTCAGGTACCCAATTATCAAATCTGCATACTTTGGAAGTGGTAAAAATAACAATACAATAGAAATACATGTAAATGATCATGTAAAATATATATATATATATATTAGTAAATAGACACCAGATCACACCCTCTGAATATGTACCTGAGAAACATAGTTTAAAATATGTTGCTAAAATTAATTGCCCTATATATAGAAAAAGGTCTAATGGAAGTTCGTGACTTACCTTTCTCCCACTAATGCTTAAGGAATTTAATCTTTATTTTATTTGGAATAAATTTTAGGGGGGAATGGTTGTATAAAGACTTCTATCTAAGATCTAACGTAAGTTTCACATGCAGACAGTACAAATAAATCATTTTCAGTCCATTTAAAAATGAATCTTCATACTGTGTCAAAGGTGAGAAAATTCACTTAGGGTTGTGGTTAACTAATACCCTGTTAGCCCAATTTGCTGCTGGATTCTGTTTCTTTAGTATAAATGGAAAATGTTGGAATCGTGACCTGAAGATTTTTTGTTCTTGTTGATAAATAAAAACACTTGAAAAAAGAAAGAAATTCTAAAAGTGAAATTTCGTTTTGTATGAATTCCCATTTTACTGTAAGACAATTTAATAACTATGAATTTATTTAACTTTCCTCTGTTGTCATCATTCACTATATGTCAGATAACCTGCAATACTACCAAGGGCCTATTGGCCCAATAACAAAACTTTACTTTCTGCAACTATGGCAAAGCTATCAGCAGTTAACCAGAGCACAGAATCGGGTTGAGAGTAAGGGGGAGCCAACCAGAAATAGACTGCGGGGTTGAGTTATTGGGGTCACCTTGCAGGAGGAAAACGAATCACAAATTCCTCCCGCTTTAAGGTGTTGCCACTTTCCCAGCTTCCCCTCTTCCTTCTCTGTCGACCTAATTACATGCACATGTTTCCGGCAGTGGCCTCGCCGCCGCCGGCAGCTACCTGAGCACTCCTCCCGTGGGCATCACGGCTACGAGTGATAGATACCATGACTTCTGTACAGTCCCCAACAGCAGAGCTGGGATTTGTTGCACAGTTTGATGTGCTCCAATTTCTAATTTTGTAACTCATATATCCCAGACTCCCTCAAGTCCCAGCATAAGGTAAAGTCAAGTCAAGAACAATGGATCAAGCCAAGCCTTGATTCCAGCTGGAAATGAGGGCAAAGTCAAGGAGGGATACTGCTTGGCAACATACAGGTTGGGCTGAATTATTTATTAGCTAAATTGGGTTTAACTCGTCTTTTTAATGTGATAATTAGGGATATGTCCGTGTCTCTTTCACTAGTCTACGCGGCCTTTAAAAAATACAGTGATACACCTTATATTTACGACTGTTGCTTTAAATGTCCACTGTAACTCTTCTATATTGAAAAACGTGTGACAGACAGGATGTGCATCATTTCTATTTTGTTTGAATAAACAAATGAACTGGGTGGATAACTTGAACACCGTGGCTTAAGCCACCAAAAGAAAGTCGGGCACCTCTACCGTAAACTCAAAGATGGTAAAGCACAGAAACACAAGGAATTAAAGCTTCCTTGTGTTGAAAAAGGGGGTGGGGGGGGTTACTGGCCACAATTTAACCAAGCAGGTGAAGAAATGAGTTGCATGACAAGGAGCATTTTGCAACGCAGACAGTGCCTACTTTATTGTAGCCAAGAAAGTTTAAAACATTGCACAAATTCCAACATGGCGTTGGGTATTCTACCCGGACTTTCTAATACTTATATTGTAATGAAGCCAGGGAGAGAATAAGGACAGAAATAGGATACATGAGACTGATACGGTTGAGTGGATGAAACTACAGTGAGTTTGACTTATCATTTTCTTTTGCTCACAAATCTTAGCTGCCTCCATGGAGGACAGGGAGAATACCGTCTCACTTCGGTTACCAGGGCAACGGTGCGACGATACCAATTCAACAATGATTTTATTGGAGAAAGAATCCTGCAAATAATCAAGAGCTTTAAAATGAATTTTAGAGTAATGTGTCAGGAGCAGTCCTAATTAAGAGTGTACCAACTAGTATTTCAAATTATTGTGTGTTCTGAATTATTGTGTGAAGTGAACAGGGTGTGCCACATCTAACAGAACAATATGATGAATGAATGCTGAATGAATGTTTGTTTAAACAATACACCAAATTATCCTTTCCACTGATAGACAATGGACCTATATACTTTCTGAATTGTTTCGCAGGGTAAACCTCACCAGTCGGGTACATCCACTGGATTAAAACAAACTGCTATGAATGGCATGCAAATGTTACCAAGTCAGCCCTGGCTCTTCCAAAGCAGCATTTTAAAGAAACCCTGCCTTTGTGATTCTGACAGACACAGTATGGAGATTCTTAAACTGAGATCACTGAGTTGAGATTTTTCTTTAACATTTCAAAATGAAAACAAAAACATGTTGGCATACAAGTGACTTGCCAACAAAATATCAGAAGATAAAAGAAGAAGAAACAGAACTGATTGGACCAATCCTTCAGGTGATTTGTGTGGCGTGAAACGTCCAACTTTATTACTGATAACTTTTGCACATGATTAGCAGCCAAAGAAATACATAATTGTAATATTACAAGGGACTATTATGCATTTTAGACATCCTGAAGGAGAGGTCAATTTAAACAAAGCCTTGGGTGACAATGAAACATCACAGCCTTGTAAAAGATAATCTGTCTATCAAAGCAATAGGTGTAAAGGTATATACTGCTAAAGACTGTAGCTAAATAGATACTATATATAAAAATAAAGAATTCAATCAGTGGCCTGATTTCATAGGGATGTTATGGCTAAATATGGAAGCTTGGCTCTGTATGTATGATGCAGTACCAGAGGAATGGAAAAAAACTACCAGTAAAACAATATCAAAGCCTAAGTCTCACTCTGTCGCCCAAGCCTCTGTTTGTTTGTAAAGGTAAAATAAAACTACAACTACACACTTTTTTGCCCATGATGTCGTGAAAATGCATGTTGACAGCCTGGTCCACTGATTGTTCGGCCTCGAAAGTAATAAATCCAAAACCTAGCCAACGACCAAGAGTGAATCAAGGTAGCAGGGGGGTTGTGACAACACAAGATGAAGAACAGTATTGGGCTTCAGCAGAGTGAGGATCCATCAAGACTGAGCTAGAGGCTCCTGGGGTTCGGATGATGTTGCAGACTTACAGAACAACACAAAGCTAAAGGCTGAGTGGACCAAAGGAAACTTTGCACCAATCCATGGTTGGAACATGAATGAGTAGATTTTATCTTTACTGTGTTGTAAAATAGTTGGCAAGCAAAATACGTGGCTGCTTAACTGGAAAATGAAATGCGACAGGTGGAGTATTCGATGTAATGTGAAATGTCACGTACAAAGGTCATTTGAGTCTCAAACGCTTTTTGAGAAGTAAACATGTAGTGACATGACAGCTGAGGGATGCCAATTCAACCAATACTATATTGAGTTACTTCATGCTGTTTCATCCAAACCCCACCTTGATCTGTCCCTTGGTATATTGCTGTGGAGCACACACTCGCAGCAGCCATTGTTAATGCATAACAAAAATATGGAGAAACACAAACTGTGGAATGTCTAAAGCTTTCTCCGAGCTTTCCCAAATTCAATATTTTACTTTTGAGTCAGCCAGGATAAGCCTAAAATGGTCAATTAAAATATTGCTCACAAAGGTAACACAAAGATATAGGCCATGAGTGCTATCCCAAAGTGCAGTGCAACCGATTTTTTAATGGGGTGTATACAGAGTTCTCATCTACTCGAGTTGTTTTATGAACAACTGATACAAAGTCCAAAGTCAAACTGATTTTAGCCAACAAGCAACACTCTGGTCGAACAATGTGTGAGCCATACTAACTATACTGTACTATACTATACTGTGAGGATACACAAGATCCACAGGCCTTTTTTCATCTGGGTCTGTCACAGCAACAGGCTACAGCACACTGCTATGATCCACTTTGAATTTGATTAACTTTCCTCTGTGGCAGAACTGGGTTTGTGGGCACGTCTCTACTTGGGGATCTAACCTGATTCCAATTAACTGTCCTACGAGACCCTGAGATTTTATAACCTCTACAACCAAGCCAAGCACTCCCAAGCCTCATCATCTACTGCTATTAATAGCATGTCAATGACCTGTCCCTCATCTAAATTTAAAACCAAGCTGACACATTTTAAGAGTTTGTCATGTCCTGGTTACTCTGTGGACTGCCATTGTATTTATGTATTATATTTATCACTGGGCACTAATTCTGTATTACAGTTTGTCTGTCAACACCACTGAGTTGCTACAAACTCTTAAACTTGTTCTGGTAAAGCACTGAAATCCCGGTCAGACAAGTGACTAAGTAACTCTTATACTGTATTTCGCCCCTGAAATTATAAAATATCAGTTAACATGATGCAATCATGACTTCTTATAAGATGAAGGAGTTACTAATTTCCCTACACAAATTGATACGTAACATTTTCCATTTGTGGGCGAGATTTCTGCCTATTTCACAACAAGAAACAACTTTGTGTACACCCCATTTCAACCACATTAAAACATTTGGGCTGTTTACATTTGGCCTGTACCTCTGTGGTACCAGTCAATGCACAGTAACCTAAAGGAGAAAAGACAAATCTTAAAGAGACACCGTTAATCACATTCAAACCATTCACAAGGAGAAGGGGGACAGAAAGAAAGAAAAATAGAAAGGGCTTACTTACAAAATACTTAACATTCTACATATGGGAAAACACACACTATGCCATTTTAGATATATGTATCAGTTATGTCTGAGTAAATGCAAAGAAAACTTATTCCAGTTGAATATCTAATGGTTTTAGTAAAATGAAACAGTTTATACTATTAAAGATTATGCATGATTGTTACAGGTCCATATGTCATGTTAAATTCCTATGACAAACTATTCTGTGTTTTTCCCCAACAGAGAAGGAATGTGATATTGAAGGAAGAGCAGTAATAATACAATAATAATAATACATGCTATGGCTCAATGAATGCTGGATCTTTGCTCTATAGGACAAATATGAATGATGAAACAGCAGTGACAAAACTTTGGTCACAAATACTGTCTGTGTAATGGCTCCAACTCCCTTGGAGACTGTTAAAACTAAAGCATGGCAGCTTCTTGGCATTAATTCATAATAAATTCATGAGAACTGGTCAACCTCCTCTGAATTTTTATGGTGAAGATATAGACTGGAGAACATTACGAAAAAATAATGTGCATGTTTTATTTTGATGTAATTTGTCCTTTTGATAACTGACCTATTCTCAATATTCCCTTTATTACGGGGAGAAGGAGCATGCGGTTTTCTTTATTTCTGTAACTTGCTGTACGTCCTTTAGCAGACAATTTCCATTTCCTACAATGTCTTTTAATAACCTTCAACTACTTGAATTAACTGATGTCATGTTCCTCACACTCCATAAAATAGATCATTTCTTATGGATGTACCACATCCTGAAGTTACTGCGTGACATCCGTGTTTCTGCAGAGGACTTTTGATTCAACAATTACTGATTTAAAAACCTTTCATAACTTTTTCTTGCAGCAAGCTTCACTTTCACCGCATTCACAGTGAATTAATTGATGCTAAAGGAACACACTTTTAGGAGCAAACAAATCTGCCACAGCGGTTTGTGCACCACTGATGAGGCAAAACGTTTAAGGTCGAACACGCCATGACGACAAAGAAACTCAAATTCTTACATTTATCTGCAGAAGTAGTTTTTTAAAGGCAGTGCAAATGACTGCTTAGTACAAATAAAAGACAACTGTAACAAACAGATTTTTGATCTAAACATTAACCAAAAGTAATGCCTTCATGACCAAATCGCATACATTTGACAGGTGAGCAGTATGTGATATACTACACAGGGTCAAATTATATTTTCTATTTGGTGCATGCTTGATGACTTGACTTGGTATGAGGTTTAATTTAACATGCTTTTATTGTGATTTATGCTTTCGTTGTATGTCCTAATTATAAACCTGTTCAGCAAATGAAGGACTGTTTGATGGTTTCGTTTCAATTGAATATCTGTGGTTGAATGGGCGTTTTCTCTTTGGGCCAGAATAGTTTGTCATGAGATTTAAGATGGTATGGTATGGAGAAAAGAGAGAAAGAAAATGGATCAGCTTTTACCTCGGGGCCTCTGCTTCTCCGCATCATAGATCATTACCACCTCTGTGACCTTGAATAGGACAAAGAGAAACAGTGGCTCCATTTAGAATAACATGGACAAAAAGGACCAGCTCTTTATTCCAATTTAGCAATTTTATATTCTGCCACAAATAATTGTCCTTTACCATCTAAGTCAATTTCATTTTGTTACACTGTAGCGTTGACCCTTTTCAATGTCATTCAAGTGGTTCTAATGACCATACGAACTGAGCTGCGTTGTGTATTTGGCAATACTCACCACTCCAAATCTATTGAAATAGTCCCTGAGTTCAGGCTCGCCGCAGTTATGGGGGATTCCACCTACAAATATCTTCTTTGATTTATTGCTATCAGCTTTGCTGCCCTTCTGAAAAAAAACAGGGAGTGTATGGACTTCAATGCCTGTTAAAGGATCATTCAAGGATGGAGCCAGTTAGCCATCATCTATTCAGACAGTGCAGAAGAAATTAGGTTCTCCTCTTGCCCTGGGGTATAGTTCTTAACATGTCATGTCAATTCAAAAACTAGTCTGTACAGATCAGACAGCTTTCTTCAATTACTATGAAATAAGATTTTGCCATTGACTTGTCGTTCAGTCATACTGCACAGGCTAGAGGCTTTTTTATGAATGATTGTTAATAATTACTTGTTTTGTTAGGAAAACATTCAGTACCATCAATATTACTTCAAGCAACAAGGGCCTCATTTATAAAAGCATATGACACGTAAACTTTGTGCTAACAGTCAAAGACGTGTGAAATGTTTTGTTAAGAACGTGTAATGGATAATATTATGCGTTCATAATGTCACAAAATGACTATAATAAATCTGCAGGGGCGTGATGGTGTTGATTGACTCAATAATTACCTGACAGGGTGCTCAGATTTCCAGCACTCAAAACATACTTTTCAAAGCATTCTTGAAAGAAATCTGCACCATACCAACATACTTGTCAACCTTACCTCATATATTATACTGTATTTTATTTGTTAGAGCTACGACGGCAACAACTAATTCAAGGATGTGATTACACAAGTGGTATTATAACTTGAATATTAAACATTCATATAGGTTATTGAGCTTGGTTATTAAAAGAAATCATTCATTGATATAATCATAAAATAAAATTTGGAGGATGATTTTAGAAATGAGGCTCAAACACTCCTTTTACTTCAAGTAAAGAAACAAGTTGTCTGAAAATTATGAGGAGATGGAGAACAGAAGGTCTGAGTATCATTCAAGCAAAAATGGCTCGAATCCCAGGAGGAATCGGACTCGTCTTACCCAGCCATCCTTCGTTCGTGACTTTTCAGGTTGCATTCCTCTGGGAGTACATGGCTTCGGGTCAATCTGACAGCAGTGACAGAGGGAACATTTGATATTAGCCCTAAATAAAAACCTTCAAAAGTTTTTCTTTGCTGAATGACATCCGTCTGCCCTGGATGACAAATGTTGGGGAGGTATAATAATTTCAACAAGTAGTCAATGAGAGTTTATATCCATCCCTGCCTCGATCAATAGCCAAACGAAAACAATACTCCTTTTATTGGGCTTCAGTGTATTTGAGAGTTTTGGTTTCTTTTCATTTCAGAGAAATTTTAAATGTCAAATGTGATAAAATGACGTTAAACAAGTAAGTCTTGTTGGGCAAACACATCAGTCTTTGTATATTTGTGCTAACTCTATACTATTGGCTGTAGGCATTTACAGCCCAAAGCAAACAATTTCTGCTTGAAATACTTACAATCTAAACACTGGCCTTTGTAAGTATACCACAATTCTCGCACTTAATAGCTGTCAGTTTACTAACATTGATTTCCCCACAGTATCTGCTCTTCTGATTTACGAATATACTCACATTTCTTCCATCAAGATTATGCGGTTTCGTCTCCAGCACTGTCCGTACACAATTGGGGTCTTTGAATTTGACAAAGCCAAAGCCCCGCGACTGATTTGTAGTTTTGTCCTTCATGATGACACAATCAACTACTTCCCCATACTGTGAGAAGTAGTTTCTCAGCGTTTCTGAGAAAACAAAAGGAGAGAAGAGAACAGAAAAGAAAAGAAATCAATGATATAACGGGGGAGCTTCGCCAAATACTCACAGTATTGTATTTGTACTTTTAAGTGTGGTTATACTTTCAAGAACATTTTGATTATGATACACAATGCTAAATACAGTATCTTCAATCAGAACTGTAAACTGAACAAAACAGGAACAGGTCAGGACAAAAAGAATCCTCTATGAACAGTAACAATTATATTATTATAACAGTGGGTTATTGGGTTATTTACATTTTTTGCTGTAAGATCTCTTAAAAAAATACAGAACAGTCCAACTTGAGTCTCATATAGATACTGCTCAAAACGCAAAGAAAGCACTGACCAAAAGGACCAAAAATACACCAAAAACTATAACGTCTAACACAACGCGTGCAAGTTTGAACAAATGAGGAGTCACGTTTGAGAGTCATCCCACTGGTGTGAAGCCCCAAGGCATCACAGGGAAAACGAGTTTAGAGCTGAGCGGCAGTCTGGTTACCCTCGCGCAAAGCTAGTGAAGGGCTGAGGAAACTCAGGGCTGCAAACGAGACCAACTAAGCGGAGTGGAAAGGAAAGTATATACACACACAAACACACACGGACGGGTGTTCACAAGTGATGCCCCTGTAATTCTAGTAGCTCTATCTGCCTTCTTTATATGCTTTTGTATGTTTTTCCTATTTAAAATACGGCGAAGGAGAAAGTGTCAAAAATCAAGATCATCCGTCACACGGGGGGAAACTGCAAGGTGAAAAGTTGTCACTCTTGTGTGTAACAACTAAGCCAACCCAAGTGAAGGACAACAGGATATTAATATTTATCTTAACAACAGCACACACGGCTACAAAGGTCATCAGGTTGAGTCTACAAAAAAAAGCCATTATGAACTGCAGAAAGTGGGTAATTATTGCAAAGCTACAGGATTCACTTTATAGTGTGTCTGTTATTTTATCCACTCCTCATTACATCATAATATTAAATGAAACTGCCAAAATGAATATTGTGATGCAAGACAGGACAGGAAAAAAAATGGGATTATTGTAGAGGCATTAAATGCACATGCAGTAAATGCACATTTTCCGGAACAGTGGAGGAGCGGTTGGCGAGGAGTTTGCATGTTCTCCCAATGCACTACGGTTTTCCCCAGCATCAAAAACACGAACGCCATCGTCCTTCACCAACGCACTAAGCTGTAGATCTGTGGCTGCACCCTGATCCTAATAGTTAGGGTGGGTTAAATGGAGTGGACAATTTTCCCTGCACGAGCAATAAAGTTGAACTTATACAAACACAATTCAGTGTGCTTCAAATGAGACAGTTCCAGCCTATTTACCACAACTGTTCACACTGGAATAAATGATGAACAACCCTGTCTTCTTCATATCATCATCATCACATCTATTCATTTCTCGACCATATCACCAATCCATTGGCTTCGTTACTGAATGAAAGCCCCAAATATCAGAAACAAAAACAGTGACTCATTTTTAGATTTCAGTTTAACAATATTACACACTTACACACACTTGATTGCTAAATGCTCTACTCTGACAGTTACACACAGGCCTTTGAAGTCATATGCTGACTTACCTTGTGTGGTACTCCAGTCCAACCCACCCACAAAAAGTTTCCTGGAAATTACAAGTAGATGGCCAACATGTCAGTCATTTAACGTCAACGAAACATGCCACTTACAAAACACACATACACACATAATGCACAATCACATACACACACAAACACACAACTGTTGTATTACAACAGAATATGAGGATGTAATGCTGTGTGTTCAGGAGCCTTAATGTCAAGTTAAGGCAAACAGTCCATGGGACAAAGGATAAATGTAATTGGCCTTTTCACGTTATTAACACGTGAATAGTTGCATATACTGTATCACATCTAAACAATATATGCAGACGCATATACATTTTCTTGATTCTGAATGTGTTGTGTATCATTTGCTGATGATTAACTCCAAATACATCCTGTTATATTTTGTATATTTGGAAACTTTGGGCTTTGCATTAGAATCAGTTGGTGTCTACCTCAGAGTTTAAGAGGTTAAAGAAAACAGAAGTCTTAAAATCCCACTTTCACATTGGCAGCAGCGCTACAGACCACTAACCATTTAATCATTACACCAGACAGACAACACTGCTGCATGAAGAAAACACGCAAAGCGGAATTAAAATGTGCTTTATGTGGATCATGGCCATTTAAGTCACTTTGGTGTCTGAACACTGACTGCTCTGCTCTCGACAATAAAGGTCTTGTTATGAACCTCTTGCCACGTAAGTTACCCCGGAAAACAGCGATAGCATTCAGCGAGCTAACATCAAATTTAGCAGACAAACCAAGCCGGGGAAGCTGCAGCGATCGGTGTCCTCCTCAGGCTCCGGTTCACACTAACGTTCCCCCGGCGGAGCTCTGCGGCTGAGCAGCTGCTCTCTATCCAGCAGCCGGGCTTGCACAGCCCAGACCCAGGGTGAACTATCGGAAGTTCACATGGAGTTTAAATGGCAGACGACTGCCTGGCTATCTGGCAAGTTCACCGAGAGCTCCGCTAAGCCACAACACTGACAAACATCCTGGTTCGTTGACGCGGACCGAGACGCTCCATCCTCCAGCAGTGCCCGCTAAATGTCCTCACTCAGGCAGGCGAAGTCAAGCGCCGACTTTCGCTCGGCTGGCCGCTGTTGGCTAAGCTAGCTCAGCTGCTCCGAGCTCTACTGAAAACAACGCTGCATTCACGGAGCAGACTTTGACACGATGCCGTGACGCCGCTGCTAGCGACAAAGCAGAGCAATATGACCCAGTCAACATCAAGCGACAACTGTGACTGCAAAGCTACTTTAAGTACTACTTTCACTTCTTGTCCGTCTTTCCCCGGGCTAACGATCTCGCTAACTTACTAGCAAAGCTGGCTAGCTAGCGTTAGCTGTGAAATGACAGCTGAGAAGAGTGCGCGTCAACTACGAGCACAAATCCACTCCACGGTACACTCCTGTCACACCGAGACACTTGGTTAAATCCATCTTACCCGACTTCATCTCCGACTAAGTTGTTGTTCATTTCTGAGGCTAAAGAAGGGGAGTTTAGGCGCTGTGACCGGCTTATTGCTTCGGCGGTTCCCCTCACAGACTAAGAGCGGAGGAAGGTCACTCCGCTTTTTGGTTCAAACTCTCCTGCGCAATGACGACGCTGCAGGGGGCAATGGTCTTTAAAGGAACATTACACATAATCGCTGGCTGCTTTTATCACCATCCCACAGGAGGACACTTAAAATCACAAGTACACTCATCGGTAATTGAGTACACATTAGGAACAAATCAATAACTGCGTATATCATCATCATAGACTACAAATCCATTACAGGAGACATTGTTAATATGCGTTAAAATTCTTTTTAGTCTTGATGTGTTGGATAGCATTTTATATGCAGTCAATTTCTTCAGAATGCATCCTAATGCATTTGGGTATCTCTGAAAACAGCTACTGACTAGAATGTAGAATAAAACCCAATAAAGATGGACCCATTGGTGGTTATCTCAGAGATTCCAGCAGTGGCCCTGTAGCTTCACAAGCTCCTATTTTGCAGCGGTCCATTTCTACAACAGAATACTGGACTCAACTGTATCAAGGCACTCAAATGTGATGCACTCTCTCATCATTACAGGTTCCACTGGCCCGATCCATGAACTGAGACATAGATTTGTAGATTGGAGCGTCTACAAGCCTCTTCTTGTGGATGCTCGAATTATTTGCATATTGTCCTTGCATGATGAAACTATTCCAATATGATGCAATGTCACAATTGGTCTCAAAAGCATGCTAAATGCAAATCTATGTAAAAATAATCAAATATGTGCATGTTGCATGTGTGTACAAATTCTAATATACTGAAGGCTACTATGTTGACATACATCACCTCCTGTCAATTTCTCAGTACTGTATAACATTAGCAACCAGAGGGTGGCGCTCAAGAGCTGCACCCAGCTCCTCAATCAGATGACAAAGTCTCTGGCAGGAGCGTCCTGAATGTGATGGGTTTATATCGAAGCCAGGCTGATGTCAGTCTGGCAGTATTTACATGCTGATAGGCAGACGATCCACCAACTGGGGTCACGGGTGAGAATAAATCTTCCTCACAGGCAGTGACAACTTCCTGTGACATCACCAAGTTATCCTCAAGGCAAGCAGGTCCAAATTCAACAATTCAACAGATTGATGCATGAATTTCCAATGAGTTTGACAAGAACTTGAATGTTTGGTCTTCAGCATTCCTGCTTTTCTTACAGTGTTGAATGGATCTTTTTGGAATGGGTGAGGAAACCTGATCACTAGAACAGGGGGAGAGCAAATTTGAATGGCAGCTGTGGCCCTGCATGACTGAGGGACAGCTGGGACAGTGGCTGAGAGGCTACAGACAGAGTGGAGGTGCTTCTCCTCTGGCTTCTTCTCCTTTTCTAACTCCATATACAGTATGTCTGAGAGGTCTCTACTACTGATACTCCCGGCCCCTGTCATCCTTCTCTTCATCATTCTTTATCTCCAGCTCATTATATTCCTTGTATAACAACAATATTAACTGAGAATACCACATGGAAAACATTAAATAATTTCATAATTTACACAGAACTTAGTTTAAAAAATACCAAACCCCATCAAAGCAACATTACTGTTATTTATTGTTAATTGCTGTTAATTTACCATTGCTGAACACGTAATTCTAAGTGTTACTTTGTACTGCTGTATTTCTGAAACGGTGAAGAAGTGTCTGTATCTTCTACATGTTACAAAATCTATAATCATGAGCATTTTTATAAGTGATAACACTTGCTCACTGTAATATATGAAGACCTTCTTAACAGTAAAATGCATACCTCTTTTGGCAATATTCCCCAAGCATTTACAATATTCCCTGTAGAAATTCCTGAACGTCAGAATCAATTTGACCTTCAGTGTGAAGGTCATTCACATTTATCACCGAGCAGCATTATTTTCCCTCTTTATCTCTTTAATACCAATGGATGGAGAAACAAGGCTCTGCATCAGTGTGTCAGGTTTCAGATAGACTGTCCACAGGGACTGAAACACATCGACACAACATCAACTTTTATATCCAATTCAAAAACTGGTTATGTCTCTCTCAAAGGAGATGCTTCATCTAAATTGCTACCACTTAGTTACAAATCATCATCGTGATGATATGATTGCCCCATATCTGCTGGATTGAGGGTTGTTATTCTCTGCTTTATTGTTTTTTAATGCCACTTAAGGTGGACTTGTTTTTGGCCTGCTGGACTGGCTGGTAAACATCAGCCGGTAATTGGAAATGCTTTTGGAATTTACGGTGTAGATTAAAATCCAGATTAGCCTCAAAATACAATAGAGCTGTTTTTCCCCAGCATCTGATCTCATGTGACCTGTCTTTCAGTACAAGAGCCCGAACATGTAAAGAAGCTGTTGCCATATCAACTAAATGCTTTGAGCAAACGTCGCTCCTTTCCTATTGTTACTTCAATGTCTTTTCCTGTAAAGACATCTTGTTATTTTCCCCTGAAATACTTCTACTCAAATATCCTTAGTCTGTTGTGAATTAATTAATGTCAATTATGCTGACTTAATATGTCAACATACATCTGAGTTATAGCATCCTACTTGATTGATGAATAGAAAACACAATCTCCAAACTGTGGTTAGGTCCAGTCCCCAATATTCAAAGCATAGCATCTGCAAATTATCTTGTGAGTGCTATCATCATACTCTATATTCATGTATACGGTACCAATTGGATGGGAGTTGCCATATACTTGAAGGGAGTGATAGCCAAGAAAGCCCACGAGGTTTAAACTTTAAAATTTTCTGTTTCTAACATCATAGATCAATTATAATTTTGGTGTGCATAACCATGGTCTGTGATATATCTTATGAGTACAGTTATGGGTAATTGGGTATGATTTAATGCAAACATTTCAAGGTTATTCAAGGAATTTTTCATACATTTAATGATCTTTTTCACAATAGTAATCCATTAATAACTGAAAATACCTTTTAAGAAAGTCTGCAAAAAATCTCATAATTGTGATTTAAAAACCTTAAAAACATTACACTAACCAAAGTTCTAAAGCAATGGTGTTTTTAATTACCCTTACATTTGTTGTTATTGGTGATATGCTGTGTATCATTTCATGCAGATTTTTGACAATATTCATCCTGATATACCCATCTGGTATCTTTGGAAAGCCTCCTAGATATATGATGCCAAGTAACCTCTTTTGTTTTGAAACTTTCATAATGTGTAAAGAACAGACAAACATTACATTCATGAGCACCTTCTTTATATCTGTTTATTTATAAGTTCGATCAGAAAGCTTTTTTTTCACCACACCTGCCTTGATAATAACACATGACAGATACAGATACAGGTGCAAATGATGTCATTTACATCATCTACATCAGCTTGAACAATTAAATTCTTAAATTTCTCAACAAAACATGAACAAACGTTGTTCTTAAATCCTTAGGGCACAGCAATTAGCATTAACAACATATCCAAACAAATTACTTGTTGGAATGGCTCGTATCCTGCCACATATAGAAAAACAGAAAGCTATGACATCATTGCTACAACTTGTTCATTTTATCTACATTGAAAAGTTATTGTTAAATTGAAAGTCAAATGTAAAAAAGCCACTGCATATGTATGACTGAGTTGTTACAAATAGTATTCTAAAGACAAGAGAAGACATGATGCCCCATATGTTTCTTTGAATATAGGTTCCTGTGGGTGAGACATGGTGGAATGTTGGTTGAATAACAAACTGATGGTGGCCTCTGCACTGACTGATAATGAAAACAAGATTTATCTGGCTGACCAGTAAATCCTATTCCGTCTACTGACCCTTGTCCTTTGACTGAACAAGTGTTGATTTTTTCTCTGAAATCTGTTGATCAAAATTTTTTTAACAAACCCTGTAATAATCTGTGAGATCGTATACTATTCTAATCAACAGATCTTCTGAAAATGAAAGACTTAATTCCACCAAATTAAGTCTACTGAATTACTGTGCATTGTATTAGTTGAATAATTTTTGAATAATTGTTTTACTGTAAAGTTGTTGACTTGAAAAAGAGATTTTATATCCCATGGAACTGTATAAGATTAATGGCAGTGTATCATATGCATGTGCAGTGTCTGTACTACACAACTGTGTAGTATCCATCATGCAAATTTTTATTGTAATTCAAATGAAGAAATCAGACATTATTGAGTCCAGAGAAGCCCAGTCCTACATCATTAGACCCTGCTCAACCTAAGTTATGCAATAGGAGCGAATGTACAGCTGTGTGTACAATGCAATCTCACAGCTGTTCGTGCCAACACTCAAAGATCAGCAAAAAACGAAGAGGAGCTACTCTGTCGCTAGTTGCTGGCACCACGAGGCACAAACCATGGATGAATGTTGTTAATGTGTTTATGAATGTTGTGCCTTTACACACTATTCTGCCTGGGCTACTACATTGAAGTGATTTAGGAGCAGTGAAGACTTTTATATTGGTTGGAGGTTGAGGAATATGACCTTTCTACCTGCAGCTGCACAGAAATTGACCGCCAATGATTATGAATGCTTTAATAGTTTTATTTTGAATTCTGGTGAAAAGCCTACAACGTTACCAAATATATGCATGCACTCTAGGGAAGTCTGTATAAAATGGTAACAAACGAAAATAGAGAAAACAAACTTACATGAACATAAAATTCATACATTAAAAACAAATAAAAGTTAATATAATGGTTTCTGCTTCTATAATGTCTATAGACATTGTGAGATTTTTATTTTTTATATGTTAATTAATTGTCTGTTAGCCACTAAAGTGAAAAGGTGCATCAAATGTATCCAAAATCCTTCAAATAGCCCTACACCGTTGTCCTGTGCGCTGTTCATTTAGCACCGAGTGAGTCATCTTCTCTACATACGATCTTTGGTCCAGCGGCCCGCTTTAACTCCTTGGAATGCGTGCGTGCTTTCTGACCCGTAGTAAACTCTCGCTCAGTCAGCACTTTTGCCCCCGATATAAACCACCGCCACCCGCCATTCACCCTCTTCTGTGTGTAGAGACAGGAGTCCGCCAAACCGTTCCCCAGAACCAAGCAGCCACCATCCCG